>WTSP01005438.1:0-68307 GCA_025331215.1 Actenoides lindsayi | reverse complement strand
AGACGCCGGAGAAGAGCGAGCTGTGGGAGAGACAAATCCCGTGCCGTCACGGAGGGGAGGGGTCGGGGGGGGGGGGGGGGAAGGCCTGTAGTGACAGGAAAAGGGGATGGTTTTAAACTAGAGAAGAGTAGATTTAGACTGGATGTTAGAAACAAGTTCTACACCATGAAGGTGGTGGAACACTGGAGCAGGTTACCCAGAGAGGTAGTTGAGGCCCCATCAAGGTGCAGCTCGACAAAGCTCTGAGTAGCCTGATCTAGTTGAGGATGTCCCTGCCCACTGCAGGGGGTTCAGACTAGATGATCTTTACAGGTCCCTTCTGGCCCAAATCATTCTATGATTCAAAAATGCTGTGACCTTCCATGACACTGACTAAGCACAAGGAACTTGTCATGAACATATATGGACAGGGAATTTTCACATGAGTAGTATTTAAACATTAAAACTCATTCTCAGAAAACTTAAGTGTCCCTACCACTACTAGTTCTTTTGAAATCAAAAGGCAAAAGTTAATTTCTCTTGATAGTACTTTTTCACTGTCAGTTTTACAACAAGTGTACAAGGCAGTAATTTTCTTAAAAATCCCTCACATTTATCTTATATTTTAAAATTCTCATTGGTGAAGAAAAAGAGGCAGAAAAAATGTCTTCCTATGGACAATGCTACAGGGCTATAAAAAAAATAAAATCACACACAAGTACAACATTGTCACTCTTTGAAAACAATTTTTCCACCTTTAGAGTAAAGACACTGGAACTTCTCACTTTAGTTTTGTAAATCTTTTATAAATCTAATGCTAATACTGTCAATATTCTCTAAGCATGAAAAATTTGATGAGTTTGTTTTTCTGTTCTCATTGGCCAAAGAAAACAAATTTTCTGGCTGTTTATAAACAAGTACTTAACTATTACTTCAGTTGTGGTAGCCTTCTTTTACTTATCCCTATAAAAGGATACAGTCTTTTCCACTAAATTTTCACATGCCTTCTGCGTATGCTTTTGACAATTCAGTTTTGATGAAGAAGTAGCAGAGTGGCAGTCTATATCCTTTTCTATTTCAAGAATTTTCTAAAGAGCCCGTGGAATGCAAGGCCTTTGAAAATCCTTCTCTGTTTATTTGCTTTCTGGATAACTATCTTGAATTGTGAAAATATCTATATAGTCCTTTTTTCACTGCTAAAATGTTACTACCACTTTTTAATTTAGCATCTCCAGCAATCATATAATTAAAATTTAGCAAGTCAGACACTGCTTTTTAATTAAATATGATTGTTAAAAGAGAACTTACTGAACATTTAGAAGATAAATCTAATAGTTTTGTAATTAGCTCAAAATTACATAAGCAAGAAATGCTTAATCTCATTCTTAGTAGCACACGGACTTTATAAGGAATTTGTAGATACTTAATTAATGGTTATCAAGATAGCCTAGAGCAAGACAGGTTTCTACTAATTGTTAAAATAATTATATTTAATAAGCTTGTTAAATGATAATACACTTGGGACAACAGACTCATTTAGTTTTTAAGTACTCCAATTTAACTCCCTAATGTCTTTATCAATATACTATATTGATGGTTCATCCAAGGTGATTTGGCATGGTTTCATTTTTAAGTTTGTTAAAAGGTAGCACCTTTGGAAGTGGCTGTTTAGCTACTCTTAAGAATTGCTAGTCCATGTTCACATCTGAAAGTTCTGATTGCAACAATTTAAGATTTAACTTTTGGGCAGGTACGAAAACCTTGCCAGTTCATTTTTGTTTGCAGACCCGAAGTGTTCATCTTCTACAAGCAATTTACAGACATAAAGTAACCCCATTAGAAATTCTTTCTTTCACTCTGCCTTTCATTTCCCCTTCCTTACTACTACAAATATGGGTTCTTTTTTTTTTTAAACTTTTTTTTTCTATCATGAAGAAATCTTCAAGTAGTTTAGAGAGGCTATACTGGTACTGTGCTTAGTACTTCAGAAATCTATTCTCCTTTGCTAAGACAGTTTACAGTTTCTCTTATGATAGTATTACCTAGAATACCCTTCCCCCTGCTTGAATTTTCAGCAGTTTAATGTCAAGGTCTAACTTAATTTTCTAGCACTGTACATGAAGTAATCAAGGCTGTGCTTCTTACCAACAGAAGAAAAATATACTGATGATAATAATTGCAAGACCTGACTTCTAAGCCAGTGAAAGGACACTGTAAATCTCCAAATTCCCAGGCTAAACTGTCTGCTAAGTGACACTAAACGATGTTTACAGATAGAAAAAGATGTGCTAATGCAAGAAACAGTAGCAAAGAAGCAGTATTTGTATGGGGTTAAAACAAAGAAGAAAAAACCAAACACATTTGTTTAGAGTTCTGAAGTGCAGAATTACCAATCCTACCACAAGTTTCTTAGGACTACTAAAAGACAATGTTTACAGATATTTTTTTCATTTACTCAAAAAAAGAAGGAATCTCTGCAGATTGTCTTCAGTCCATGGATAAAATTAATCATAGCTGTATAAAAGAGATTTGAGAGGAACACAACTGACCTATTAATCTTTTACAGTGGGGATTGGTTTTCAAATATATTTTCTTCAGAACCTCCTTTAGGACCCTAACAATGAGAAATTACTTCAACCCAAGCAACTCAGAGTGTTTTTCTGCTTCTGTTTGGTTTTGGGATTCTTTTTTTGTTTTTTTATTAAAGAGCTGGTAGACTGGAAAGAGGGCACTAACCCAAGGCCCCTAGCCACGGGAGGTTAAATTAATTAAAGCAGTTAGAACACTTACTATTATGCATTACACAGTATGCTTCATACATTACCGCAGCATGCTTAATTCTGAAGAGCTATTGTTATAGTGATTGTCACCAATAGTGTGTTTCTGCCTGTAGGGGAAACAAGAGAGTACTTCTACCTCTTACAAGTGCAAAAAGGGAATAAGATTTTCAGGAGCCAGTCCTTTAGTGACATCTGACAAAGAAGCAGGTAACTCCAAATTAACAACAGGTTACCAACAATTCCAGTTTGACAGATTCAAACACGAACAGATGGACACCTTATAAGTTAAATGAGGAATAGCGAAGAGACTGATAGGATTATCATTTTGCATTGTTCATACCAGTTTGAATCCTACGGTGCATTTGGAAAAGTATTCTTACTGTTTCATTGCACAACAAAGCAGTCTGTCCCAGCAATGCCCTGAAGATCATAAATGACAAAGCCTATTCAGATTGCATATTGATGTGTACACATTGCTTTAAATAGCATTTATTATTTCACAAGTATCATGGGAGTCAGTGATGTGGTAATTCATTTAATTTGTTTAACCTATTTAATATACTGGAAATACTGTGCAAGTACTTGTCACTCCATTAGCTGCTACAGTTCTAGGGGCTGTTTCATCTACATTTAAGCCCATTACTTACCTAAAATGTTTGTTAAAATTGACTATCTAATTTATTAAGTAAAAGTATCAATGATGCATTTCCTTATTCATTGTCTGTGATGGAAGTTGAGATGTGATCAGTAATCAGTGAATGACAAAGGAAGCAAGTGTTACCACATTCTGAGAATAACCCTGGCAGTGAACACACAGAAATTATCCTCTATAAATAATGCAAGAACAAAAAGAAATATATCATCATTATGGATGGAAGTCTACAAGCAACTCTTTATGATCATAAAGAGAGAAATAAGTACATCCAGTACTATCTATATTAAAATTAGTTACAGCAGAGATAAAATGTATTTTTATGAGGGGGGGGAGGGTGAAAAAAAAAAAAAAAGGAATAAAATGTGGCTAAAGTTTTTCTTTCCTGGGTTTTGAAGTTTGACATCAAGAATATTATAAGCAGAAGCTTAAATGTTTCATTTAACAATATCTTTGAGAATTAATTTTATAGCTTTTTAGGAGTATTCTAATGCTTTTGATAATTCGGGTCTAATAGGAGTGAAACTTCTGAAGTTTTGCCACAGAGGGGCAACTTCTGATAGAGAAAATTATATCTGAGTGGAAAGTACAGTTGCTGATGGAGAACATTTTACCTGCAGAGAAGCACAGATACTGTCAAAGTAGATTTTATCTGCCTGCGAACAGAAAAGATTTTACCTGGTAGTGAAATGCAACTACTTACAAGCGAAGACACCACTCATCAGCTGTTGAACTTCTGTGGAACATAAAACTTTTTCTGTCAGACACCGCACATAATTTTTTTTTACCATTGTAGGATAAAATCTAAGAAAAAAAAGAGTTCCTGATGAAGCTTGCGTGTGTTTGCGTGATGCGAAAGAGTTCATCAGTTCATTGCCTGTTGGGGCATAAAGTTTCACCAGCTGAGAATCTGGCCCAGTCATGTATTATACAAAAAAAAAAAAAAGAAGTGCTGCATCTGAGAGTAGGAGCCAAAACAGTAGTAAACTCCAGAGAAGTAACCTTATTATGAAAAATTTAATATCAGCACTGTAATGACTTCATTTTTTAGAGTAGTCATGTGGAAAAAAGGATGCTTAATTGTTATTGCCATAGGCTGGAGTACAAAGATGACTAGCACACAAAAAGAGAAACTAAGAGGCCCAAAGCAGCCTTAACTTAATGTGTCTGGGTTGGTTTGTTTTTCAGCCTTGGGTTACCTTCCTAAATCAGTCTCATAATTTGCTTCTCCACATTTTTTTTCTGAGGTGATTGTGTGAGTGAATTCCTATTTCTGCAGGCATAAAGACTATGCATTCAGTAATCCCCTTGGAAAGCACAAATAGTCAACACAGATGAATATACAGACAGCTGGCAGAGCAGTAAGTGGCAAAGTCTATAGGAATGTCATATTATTTGAGGTAGAGATATTGATTGGTAATAAAGAACTTTGTCTTTCTAAATATATACATTGTGTTTGATTTCATAGCAGCTTTCTACTCTGCTAAGCAGCTTGCTCCTGTGCTTCTAACTCTTAAGAAGAAAATGCACAACTGCAAAGGTAACCACAAATCTCTCAGACTGAGAAATATACATATAAAAGACATTTCCCACTACTCTAGATTTCAAATTCTTTTCACGTAGGCTATTGAAAGAGATGAAAATGGATAAATGTGTAGCCACCAATAGCGTCTGCCTCTCACTTTATAGAGAGCTACCATTTCATTAAGTTTGAAGTTTTTGAAATAATATAATCGTAATGAAAGAAAGGAAATAAAATTCTCAGAAAGTTCTCAAAGGAGTATTAAAAGATGAGATTTGAATAAGACTGATCAAATGTTGGAATGGAAGATGCAGATAGGTCATAAGCCTTTGCTTTTTTGATTGCCCATATTGTCTCGAAACTGTTCAGCAGAACAAAGAGTTTTGTGGATGAAAGACTGGTGTGAAGAAACATGAATGTCAACCTGAGTTCTGAAAGACAGTCTGCTAATGAAATATTCTAAAAGTCATTTTCAAGGTGGTAGAAAGTTCTCACTGCTGTGCACTAATGCTTCTGATAAAAAGCATCAAATAGTTATGAAAGTATTGGCTTTTAGGTCTGAGAAAATAAAGCAATGCTTGTATGACACCAAATGTTGCAGAAACATTTATTTTTTATACTTTCAGAGGATTAAAAACGATAAGTAGGTTGTTTGTTTAGATTCTAGTTTAGGCATACAAATTAATTCTGGATCAGTTAATTTTCTATAAAAAAAGATTTATCTAGTGCAAACTGAGTAGACCGAAAATAAAGACAGATCTTCAATGTATTTTTAGTTCAAGAAAAATAAACCCACCAATTCACTCTTTGTTTGTGCAATAAGTGTAATAAGTATAATTTGAGAGAAACAGTAAATAATACATTTGGATGCTCCTAGTAGGATAGACTTCTGAACCTGATATTGTGTGATATTTAATAGCTTCTTCATAATAGGAGTTCACAAGAGAGAAGTTCTAAAAGCAGTAAACATATTTCCAACAGTTCTAGGGGAGCAGATTTAATTAGATTTTGGAATATAAAAGGCTCTGAAATAGTACTGACAATTCCCATCTTCTACAAGGATTTTCTTGTGCACTTGAACTAGCTTCTAAAAAGTTTACTTTATCTTTGATTTCTTGTAGGGCC
This sequence comes from Actenoides lindsayi, assembly GCA_025331215.1. Taxonomy (NCBI): domain Eukaryota; kingdom Metazoa; phylum Chordata; class Aves; order Coraciiformes; family Alcedinidae; genus Actenoides; species Actenoides lindsayi. The sequence continues at coordinate 62,249 of WTSP01005438.1, read as the reverse complement.
AAATTTTAACAGCACTGAAGTCCATAAAGGGGAGGCCTAGTTTACCTGGAGTACCCATTGCTTCCGCCTTGGAATCCTTTCTCATTAAACTATCGAAATAAGACTTTTAAGTCTGTAACATTGGTGTGAAGATGACCTGTCAGACAGGAAGACCAGATCCAGACAAGATATTAAATACTTGAGGGGAAATTTAAGGAAAGTTCTTGCTTTTAGAAGTACTGCTGCCTGTAGTTGCCTAAACCACTTCACTTACTTCTAGGAAGTTCCCTGTATTCATCTCAGGGAGAGCCCAGTTATCCCAGTGTTTACATGGCTAAGGCACCTCTGCACTCAGATACGTCCACTCTTGACCAGCTTTCAGAAGCAAGGAGCTCAAAATCATCTGAGGAACTGGAAACTGTTGGCAGATTCAGAATACGCAGACCATAAACCAGCAGGAGAAAATACACTATCAAATAATACTGTAGTGACCACATTCTGTCAAATACAGTTCAAGGAGAGGTAGTTCATATTCAATCCAGTAATTAACACACTCTGCAAGGAGAGAGTTTCTGTCAGAGTGGCTGAAATCCTTTATTGCCCTTCAGAAAATCGAAGTGACCAAGCTAAAGTCATCCCTACCCCATTGTGCTTCAGTGATTTCACAGTGCAGGAAAGAAATCAAGTTTAAATAGGTCAGAAAGAAGGTACATGAAATACGATTCTTAACAGGTGAAGGTAAGAAAGATGGTGAGATGTGTAACTCCACTGTTATACTCAGCATATCTCAATGGCTAACTCTGAATAGCTGCCAAGTCAGTATCTTTCTTACCTTGAGTCCCATTTGAAGGCACCCAGCTCTTGCTGTGTGCTGTATAGGGACCTCATCATTTAAGAACGAGCTCTGAGCTCCACACAGGCAGCCTCATTTTAGTTACAACCATCTTCCTAAAATTTGGCTTTAAGTCTCCAACCCACAGACATTTTCTTTTGTTTCTATTTTGAGAACGTCATAAATATATAATGTGTCTTCTTGCTCGAGTTACAGCATCAGCTTTTACTCCTAGGCTCACTATTTTCCATTAGATTATGGTAGGGCATAGGTTCTTTGTTCCAAAACAATTCAGCCGGGTTTCAAAAAGATAATACATACTGTACGCTAATGGAATAAAAAGTCTGAACTTGCTTTTAACATGTATCCCTTTGGAAACAGAAAATGAATGGCTGTTACTGGCTGCTCTCCCTTATGATTTAAAAGAACTGTAGGAAGGCTTTGCTGAAAGGGCTTTGATTTTCTGTCAATGCAGTTTTGCCAGAATTTTAACCAAGGTCCCACAAGTAAAAGTAAAACATTAATTTGCTCAGTCAGTCTCTGGATAAACCTTAGAAACTGAAAAAGTGTTGACAACAAAAATATCGTAACCCTTTGAATACTTAAAAGAATGAAAATAAAGCAAGTAATCCTCTATTTAAAAATGGTGAAGATGTAACACATTTTTTCCTCATCTAGATGAACAAATAAAAGCCAAAGATAGATTACAGTTTATATTTTAAAGTTACTTAGCTTTTTCTTCTTAATATCAGCCCTAAGTGAAATGTTTAACTCTCTTTAAATGTGTGACATGATCCATCACAATTTTATAGTTAGACACATAATAATGTATAATCTCAGCTTGCTGTCCACTTTTAAAAATGGGAATAGACTCCGAGAAATAAGCAATTTCCCAACAGAAAATTGGAAATTCTGCCAACCAATTCCAGGTGACCTGCCATCAATCAGTGTTAAATTCTCCCGAGCTATTGCTGAAGGGTATTGCCATTGCTGATGGGCTTCACCTGGTGACTAATGGTATATAACAAATACATTCAAGAACTATAGAAATCCCAAGAATCTGTAATTGTCAGTTAACTTCCAGCAAAGACCTTCTCAAGCAATTCAGAAAGAAAGTGGGATTTCTATAACCTCGAAACTACTCATTTTTATTATAATGTTTTTAAAAAAAAAATCAGAAAGACTTGATGCCATGAAACTAAATTGAATCAGACTGCAAAACACTTATTAGTTGCAGAATGATTTATGTAAATCTGCTTTGCCATATGCACTGAATATGTGCTAATGTGGCAATTACTCTAAACCTGGACTTACATTCAAGTTTCTAGAAAAACTTTGTGTGATTAATAACTATGATTAATGTTTAAAGGTTGCTGTTTCAGGGTAATAGTTCCTTAATTTGCCTGAGTATACACTTATAATTAAGCATTCAAGTGCTTTGGTTACCCATGTAAAGCCAGCATAGCTATGAATTACTTTACAGGTGAGAAACATGCTACAGACAAGAAATCTTGACTGTGTTTGAACACACTAGCAGAGAGGTATTATGATGGTTTTTTTACATGGAATCTCCCAGATGGGGAAATAGGGTTTCCACAGTTGTCAAAAACAGATTCTGTCAAGATTTAAAGCTCTTTATGAAGTACATAAAGTGATTCATAAGGGGCAACTCACAGGGGTGAAAAAAAGCATGTCTATGAATATTAGCAGGACCTAAATTTATAAAACTTTCAGCAAGATGGGTAATTAATCATGTGTTAGGGGAACAAGAGATAGCAGTAGGAGAATACACTTTTTTTTTTCTCTAAATAAATCAGCTTCATGCTTTGCTATGTTAGGATAATGATTATGGATTTGTAAGATAGATACTGCAACATTTTAAATTAATGGCAAAAAGCTATATTATAGATCTAATCATAGAATGGTGGGGGTTGGAAGGGACCGCTGGAGATCATCGAGTCCAACCCCCCTGCCAATGCAGGATCACCCAGGGCAGGCCACACAAGAACAGATCCAGGCAGGTCTTGCAAGTCTCTAGAGAAGGAGACTCCACAGCCTCTCTGGGCAGCCTGTTCCAGGCTCTGTCACTCCCACAGTGAACAAGTTTTTCCTCATGTTGAGGTGGAACTTCCTGTGTTTCAGCTTCCTACTATTACCTCTCATCCTACCACAGTATGTCCTATCACACACTGAAAAGAGCCTGGCCCCTTCTACTTGACACCCACCCTTCAGATATTTGTAAATATTAATAAGATCCTCATGTCCATAGGACACTGGGCCACTCCCCAAAATAACACAAATCAACCAAAAAAAGGAGATGAAAATATTTTATATGCATTTGGTATCTGCTTTGTTTAAAAACGTGGGAGAATTAGATATGAACAAAGAAAAGGAATAGTCTTTAAATCCCTGATAATGTTCAAAATAAGAAGCTTCCTCCTGCCCTTCACCATGGCTTAGAAAAATGCAGTCAGGAAATATCTCAACGTAAGAGGAGATACCTGGATTTTTCTTCTATGTATGTGACAGTGGAGATTTCATCCCATGTGATACTGATAGTTTAGGAGTTCTGGTTTTGTTCATAACTTATTTTGTGCAGCCTCCTTATCCGTTGACCAGGCAGCAGTGACAAGAGCTGAACATTTGGCTTTCCAGAATTACTGTTAAGAACAGAAACCTTCCCTCAAGCAGAGCAAGAGCCTTTTACTTTCAAATGATGTCTCCTGATTCATTTAGTCACTGTTTGCCTGCCATTGAGCAGGTTAGATGCAGAAAAGTAGATTTTCAAAAGAGCAGTCAATCTCTCAATAAATTCAGGGCTTGCTATGATGGGTTGCAAAGTTATCATGCACATTCTTTCCTGTTAAAACCCCACATATTAGTGTGTTTGTACTCACAGGTCAATGCCTGTGCCAATGAAAGAGTAGGTATTGGTTATGAATACTGGACTGAAGTAATGCTGACGTCTTCATTGCCATATTCAGGAGATGCTTATAATTTCATAAAATTCTGTGAATAATCAGATCATCTTTGCAGTGTTTATTAACCTTCTCACTGCATTCCTCTGTCAAAGGTGTTACTTAGAGCCATTTGACAGACGAAATATAAAATGGAGAGATGCTAAGTGGAATCAGAATTAGTTTTCAAGAATGGGTTTTAGTCCCTTTGACATACTAAGAAATGATCTGTCCCATTCTCTCCATGGCTTGCTGTGCTCTCTCTGACTGCTTAACATCATTCATAAAAGAAATTGTCTTAGATTTTCAAAGTAGAGACTTAAAATAGCATTAAATACTTAATGAAGATTGAAAGATTAAGGAATAAGAGTAGAAATATATTGAACAAAATAGCATCTAAGATATTAATTTAATTACCAAGTCTCCTCTAAGGCTTCAGTAACTGATTTGTGGCAGCATGGACTTAATTTCCCCCTTCAAGTTCAGAACACAGAAGCAGCAGATGACGTGATCTTCTATTATTCTCTAGATATATATCAATGAACACTGTATTGCTGTATTTCATAGAACAATGCTCCTTCATGTTTAGTATCTTGTCTCAAGACATGTTTTCTGAGAGTACAGTCGCTAATGGAACTCACTGAAAGACTTCAAAATGAGCATATATTAGATTAAAAATTAGATTTTCCTTTGATATCACATTTTCTGGGATAATTGCTCTTTTTAAAAATTTTAAAGACAATTTACAAATTATTTTCACTTGCTGAGTTAAACCCTGGCCTATGAGATACTAACTGAATGCCATTAAGCAACCTTAAATATTCTCAATCTGTTCAGTAACTGCCCATAACATATACTGGTATTCACTGAGCTTTGAAATGACTTTCTGTAAAACCTGGACTTTGGTTATTTGGATTACTTTAAAACAAATTAAATACAAGCTTTTCTCTCATTACTGTTAAAAAAAACCCCAAGTATGGACACATTTCAACACACTGCAGTTTGCAAAACTCTTGAATTCTGACCATGTAAGTGCCATAAGCAAAGGATGAATTCTCAGTCACTGTAATTGGGTAAGTTCTGCTGTTCTGATTACGCAAGGATAGCAGGAGTGTAAACCAGATGATATTTAAAAAGTTCTAAAGAGATTTAAAGCTGTAACAGATCTGTATATGACAGGATATATGCAAGAGATAAGCTTAAAAAAGACCTTTCTTCTTTTGAATACTTGTACTAAATTCACAGGAACAGCTCAGACAAATGTATTCTGCTGAGCAGGAATAAAAATAGTCCCATACATGCTGACATCTGAAAGAAGAAATAAGCAGGTATTTTCATAATTTAGCCATTCTTACTGTATTAAAGAGACTTGCCTTAAAAATCCAAAGACATAGCATTACTTATGACAAATACTAATTAAAACTGCTCAAGCCTGGAGGTGTATGTCCACTTCAAGCTTTATGAATCTCTTACAAAGCCTATCAGGCCTTTCAGGTCTGTCCCATATTGTTCACACATTGTGTACTAACATCACCATCTGTGACTCTTCACAGCCATGACGCATAGGAAGGAGAGAATGAGCATTACAGTTCACAAAGAAATATATGCTGTGGATTGTTTACAAAAATAAGCACATATAAAAAACTACAGGAAATAAGTCTCCTTAAACCTACTGTCTGAGAAGAAGAGCTGTCTATCTGACACATCTCATAGTAAATTATTATGGAACTTAGGGAATACTTCAGCATTATACCATCATGCAGAATTATGCCATTTCTGTAACTTCACAGAAGTTACTGATAAACCTTAGGATGTAATAAAGAGTTCAACTGAAGTATTTTCTAAGAGTATTACACTATTATGGAAATCTGGATTTCCTGAAGGGGTAAATTCTGACACCCATAGTTATGCTAAGCAGAACCTTACTTCGTGACTTGTCTCATTGATTGAATAGACTTATTCATTGAAGAATTTCTTAGAGCAGTCTGAAGGCCTGTAAGCAACCTCCCACTGTTTTAATACACAAAGACTGTTTTCCAAATCCTTCCTGAGCTAACAACTTCCTCATCAAAGGCAGAATAACATTAAAAAAACCTGCAGCTTTATCAAGCTTGAAATAAGTGATTTTGATGGTTTAAATACAAATACTGAGACCTGGCTATGCACTTGGCAAGGAAGACATTCCTTTTCCTTGAAAAATGCAGAAGAGAAAAAACACTAAAGTAGTTTTGATAAATGCTGTCATTCTCTAAGGAAATTTAGGAATTAGAATGCTATTAAATTAGCTATTTTATATCCTCTTTGGGTTTTTGTTTCTTCAACAATGGAAACTAACTTTGGGAAGATGACAGGTGCTTATTCCATGAGTGGCTCAACTATGTTCCTGTGAGTAGACTGAGGCAAGGAAAACCAGAGACCTTGCAGTACCCCAGCCCATTACTTTTGTAGTAAGCTCCTTTCAAACCATTAAAATAAGCAAGCAATCAGCTCTACCACTCTTCACACACAGAAAGAAACTTCTGTGAGTCAATATAATGTCAAATATCAAAAAAATGTTTGAAAGTGTATATTTGAATCACAAATATGCATTTTGGGAACTTCCCCATTTTGGACATATTAGTAAGTTTGGCCCAATTTTCTTCTCACATCACTGCTACCAGTGTCCCCGCATCTTATTTCCAACCTACTAAACCCAGACAAGGTTATATGAAATTGGCTCATTTCTTTCAGCTGGCCCCTCCAAGCATGACGCTACCACCAGCCTGTGAGCTGGGCATGTGGTAACTTCAAGATTCTGAACAAATAACTGCAGTTACAGGCAAGCAGGAGTAAAAATGCACAGTTATCTCTTTTGGATTGTAACTAGTAATACCCTTTAGCACAGACAAGTCAATTTGGAAAAATATACAGTAAAAGGACACATAATCGTGATGGGAGGAGAAATACAGAAGAAACTCAAGACAGCACAGGGTGAACAGCTCTGTTTTGAAATTTAAATATTAGAGGGTCTAGGAGTTATGCATTCCAGAAATGAATAGAATAGAAGGTTAAAGAAGTGAGAGGTGTTCTCTAACCCATTACAGACTGGCTTGCTTCGTAACAATCTCCACTTCAGTCTTTCACTGAGCCAATTTCTATCCTCTCCGAGTAGGAGCTGTAGAATATTTTCTAAAGTTGCATCTTTTAAAGTCCAGAAAATAATCAGTGAAGCAAGATGCACTCTCTTTTAGAAAGAGGAATTAAACTCAGACCATGTTCCATGAAGCCATCAAGCTCATGGCTGCGCAACACATTGTAGAGCTGAATTTAATGAGGCTGCTGTATAATTTCACATTACAAAAAATTGTGCAACGCTGTAAAAAAAGCCCTCCTACTACATTCTGATAACACAGCTCCCTTTCCCCCTACTGAAAAGGTTCAGAAGAAAACTAGGAAATAGATTCAGGCAATATCAGTCTCTTATAGTTCCCGTTAATTAGCCAATTTTTCAGTCAAAATACAGACAGTGAAACACTTGCCTGAGATTCTTTAGAGATTATTAGAAATCAAGTCCATGAATTGCACATGCTGTTACAAACTGATCTTTCTTTACTATAAATAAATACAACTATGGTGAGCAAAATCCTGGTTATCTGATTACTAAAACACTACTTTTATAAATGACCACTAATTAGCACTACATTTGCAATTTCATTAAGTGACTGCAATTCTTTCCAAAAACTCTATCATAAGAGGAATTGAACCTAACTTCTAAATGGTTAACCTCTGAAATAGATGTGGAGTCTAATTATTCATTCATAATCCAAAATTTGGGGCATCCTCGATTATACCAAACTTAAATAGATGTAAGAGCAGTAATGAATCAGGCGTTAGACTTGTTCATGGTCTTAGATGTCAGTGGACAAAGGAAGAGCTATGGATGTCATCCATCGGGACTTCTACAAAGCCTCTGTCACAGTCCCCCACAATATCCTACTCGCCAAGCTGGAACGATATGGATTTGATGGGTGGACTGTTCAGTGGATAAGGAATTGGCTGGATGGTCTCATCTAGAGAGTAGTGGTCAATGGGTTGAAGTCCAGACGGAGAGGGGTCTGTACTGGGACCAGTGCTGTTTATTTTCATCAACAATATAGACAGCGGGATCGAGTGCACCATCAGCAAGTTTGCAGATGACACCAAGACGAGTGGTGTGGTCAATACACCAAAGGAAGGGGATGTCATCCAGAGGGACCTGGACAAAATGGAGCAGTGGGCCCAGGTGAACCTCATGAGGTTCAACAAGGCCAAGTACAAAGTCCTGCAGCTGGGTTGGAAAAATCCTCACTATAAATACAGGCTGGGGGGATGAGGTGATAGAAGGCAGCCCTGTAGAAAAGGAATTGGGGATTCTGGTGGATGAGAAACTGGACATAAGCCAACAATGTGCACTTACAGTCCAGAAGACCAATTGCATCCTGGGCTGCATCAAAAGAAGCATGGCCAGCAGATTGAAAGAGGTGATTCTGCCACTCTGCTCTGGTCAGACCTCACCTGCAGTACTGTGTCCAGTTCTGGGGCCCTCAACACAGGAAGGACATGGACCTGATGGAGAGGGTCCAGAGGAGGGCCACGAAAATGATCAGAGGGTTGGAACAACTCTCATAGGAGAACAGGCTGAGGGTTGTTATTCTATTCTAAACATTTTAAGGCTTACCTTAAGAATAACTATATAGGGAGGCAATAAAGATCAGGTGCTTGGTAGGCAGCATTAAAAATGGAGTAAGCAAGAGCAAGTAAGAGAAATCCTTTATATGTCATGTCTCTTAATTGATAACTCTGATCCTGTGCAGAAATCACTTCCTTATTTACTATTTATGTTTAGGTGTTTTAATTCTCCTTTATTTGAAAACTGAAATGTCATAGTCATTTATATCCTGCATTTTTAGTGTAAGAAAAAAACCCAGACAACTAAAATATACTCCCACAGTACTGAAAAGAGAAGCTGGCTACCACACCTGAGAAGTTTCACAAAGTACCTCCCCAGGGCCATGCCAAAGATGCTCTCTCTGGACATGATGGCTTCCTGGTATAGCTACAAACAGTTCATATTGATCTATATCCCACTGTGTATCAGGTAAGAAGATAAAGTTTGTTCTGTGTCTTAACAGGCACCAGGCTGTGGACTGTGAAAGGCAAGTGTTACTACAAAATTTTCAAGAGAGTTCTCATAATGAAGCAGTACTAGTGACACAGACCTTCTAATCATGCATTTCGTAATTTTGCTTTGCAGCTTGGAAAATGTCTTTCATTTAAATTCACATCCTAGGAGCTGTGTGTCAGGCAATTACTCTTTACCAGAAGATTTCAAAGTCCAAGCAAATTAAATGGGCTCACTTCTTAAAGTAATACTGCCCTCAAAGCATCATTACTGTTGTTAAGAAATAGCAAACTTGAAGACACAAAGATTTCTGTTCTTTCCTATGAATACAGGTATAATTTCTGTTAATATCATTGGCCAACAGGTGTGCATATTTACAGATCTAATGTAGAGTTTCTCTGGATGAGGAACAAAGCTGAATATTCACAATTCTGAAGGAACACCACTGAAAAGGAGAACTGAGTTCAGTTTCTAGAACACTGAGACTTGTGAATAAATTTCATTCAAAATGTGATGGCCTATAGTTCCAAATATATTAGTTTCAACTCTATGTATGAGTTCCAAATCTGCCCAGATATGAGCTAGGTAAAATCAAGTTTTGTCAGAAATAAACTCCTGAGGAAGAACAGCCTTGCGAGATATGACACCAGTGAGCATCTGTCTTCCTTTGGTGGATGTTATCCTAGGTGGATGTCATCCTAGGTGGATGTTCTCGTGAAGTACAGTAACCCTCCAAGCATTGCTGAATTTTAGTCTTAGTTTGCCTCCTTACTGAAAGGAAAGTAGATGGATTATTTTCACGTCAGACATCCAAAATAATTGCAGTCATTTACAATAATTTGGAAACTCTGCCCAAAATACAGGCCACCCGGAAACCTACAAACAGGTTTGGTATTCAAATGCACAGAAGTAGTCTGGGGAATTATACAGTGGCAGTTCACTTCTGCAAAGAAAAAACACAGCCCACAGAAAAGTAGCACAGTCCTAAAAAAGAGCATATGCAGCGTCATAAAAGGTGAAGACAAGTTATTAACAAGTCAGGTGCATTTTCAAACTGTTGCAAGGGAAATCAGACTCAGAAATTCTTTCAAACAGAACAGACCTTTTGAAATACTTGAATTAGAAACTATTCTAAGTACCTCCTCTAGTAATATCCTTCCACTTAAAGAAGAGCCAAAAAGAAAATGATGTTCAGGTTTACTTGAGAGCCTACAGAATTTCTGGGCCGTTTGCTGGTAAAACAGATCTATGGCAATAAGCAATAGAAAGCCAGCAACCGAATTCCAGTTCCTAATTCAGCACAATCTACATTGCTAAAACACTACTAAAACCAAAAGCATTTCCTCTGATCCCAAAAAAGAACCAATGCCATAACCAGACAAGCTTCCAATGCTGTAACACTATGCTACTGTCATCCTTTCTCAGCCAGGTTCACAAAAGCAATACACTCCCAGCAGCTCCCATTGAGAATACACAAGTTGTTGGTTGTCATGTATTTTAGTAAATCTCTCTTCTTCCTTTTATTTCTCTGTTATTTCTACACCCACCCTGCATATCTATTCAGTAATGATGTAATACAGCTTGTGCAATACTGCAGCCACTGTGACTGTGAAAACCTATGATTGGTTAGACAGTGTAACAGTTTTGCCTCAGTAAAATTATTTTTCACTGTTTCCTGGAGGGCAGGATTTCTGCTGCTTTTAGTTTATAAATTGTTTGCGTTCTCAACAAATTGTATGCAAAGTTTGGCACAGTCAGTTTACAGGTATTGTCGCCTGGTTATAATCTTTGGATTACAGTTTTCCAATTTGACTAGCTAGATATTTAGGTACAATTTCAGCACCAAAAGTAGCACAATTTATGCTTTCATGTCATTAAGATGAAGAAGAAAAAGACAAAAGACAAATACGAAGATACTTAAACACTACTTTCAAAGGCAACTTGAGATAACATTGCCAAAAGCTTCTCAGTGATCAGAGATTTAAAAAACATAATCTGTGAAGAAAGGCTGAAAGAAGGGTTATGTCTAGAGAAGGAGGACATTAAAAGACAGCAATAAAATAAGTGTCTTCAAACACATGAAGAAACATTTAATGAGGAAAAAGGGCTAGTTATTCTTCACACGCACTTGGAATAGGGCAATAAACAACAGTCTTAAATTGCAACAAGAGGGGGAGGATGATACCACTATCACAAAAGGGCTGGCAAACAACTAGAATGAACTGTGTGGACAGGCAGAGCGTACTCTAGCACTGTAAATTTAAGAACAAATTAGATCAACTATTACAGGGAATTGTTTAGACAGAGCTGATCCTACCTGGGGATGGAGGCAATGCACCAGATGATCACTTCAGGCTCCCTCTGTACCTATTTTCTATTACATTATTCTTTCCCTCTGTGAATTCCCAAGCTCCAGATTTCCAGAGATACAGACACATGTGTAGAGCAGAATAAAGGAAAGGAGGTCATTTGGCACTGCAGAAATTCTCATTGTTACTTATCTTTATTTACTGGCACTTAAAAGATTTCAAAACCATCCAGAAGTGTCCGGATCACTTTTAAAAGCAGGCTTCCTGTCAGCTAAGTAGCACTGAAAACCTTATTCAAAGTGGCTATTCCAAGTGTACACAAAAAACATCTAAAGATGGTACTTGGATACTGTCCTATCTATAGGAGAGGTCAAACTGAGCAGAACAGAACTGTTCATGTTATTGAAGTTAACAGCAATAGAAACACTTCACTAAATGGGGAGCTTATCGCCAGAACTGTACCCAGAACAAAAGGAATTCCAGCCTTGAACACTGAGTTGCTTTCAAAAAATCCAGCATAACATGCAGACAAATATAAGCAAATAGATGTAAATAACCTGTCCAAATATTTTCTGAAAGTATCATTTTCATACAGTATGCCAGAATCAGCTCTCAAGCATGTGTTTTATACAGGATATTATACCTCATAAATTTATCTACTGTTAGAAACCAGGATGAAAATTCTGCCGGGCATGTTATCTGCCTATCATACTTTCACAGCAGCCATGGTCAGAAACTAGGTGCTAGAGTAGCTAAAATCTGGGCCAGATGACAGCTTTTATGCTCCTACAGTTATTCTGCCTCATGAACATCCTTGCATGTCCTCATGATATTCAGCCAAGTTCCACTATTCCAAGCCAGTGCAATATTAAGTACTCAGTCACTGATACCAATTAAATCTCTCTTTAAAACCAACTTTTTCCATTCTCCTTACTCTTTCTTTCATTATTTCATTTACAAACAGAAAATAAACTGTTCATTGTTATTAACCAAAATCTTGTAAGTAAAATGACATTGCAGCAGTATCTCTGAATTATTTAAAAAGATACTTTATATATTTTATTGCATGTAATGCCATGGAGCCTTGACATTTAGGTAATAGTGTAATTCAAATAATAAACAATAATACATAACTATAAATATAAATAATAATATACAACACTGACCAGTGCATTATACAAATGTGAAAAAGAAAAGGTTTAGGAACTAAACAAGGACACAGGAAAATCCATCATGAGTCAAAGATAAGTATACTTAAAGCCATAAAATTACCTTGTGTCAAAACTAATTGAGGGAAGCAGCTCATCACTAATGCAATTGTGCTTCAATAATCAAGATGGCATCTACATGAGTCTGTGAGATAGGCAGATTTGAAAGGCTTACATGAAAACTTTTCAAGAGATAAGGTTTATTCTCTCAGCTATTTCTGCTGTGCATCAAGCTGAAATAATTGGATGCATTGTTTCAAAACATACAGTTTCTGCTTGAGTGGGTAGGAGTAGCCTCCTATAGTGCAGGGTAACGCACAGTTTGTTCTGGGGACCTTCAAAATTCACCAGGTAGTCCCCTGAGAAACAACCTGTGCCATCTCATCTTCTAGCTCTTTTCTACTCCAAATTTATACAGCCCGACAAGGCTGTCAATGTGAAAGCCATTTAGATGTTGTCTTCTTTTGCATTTCCTACTCTAAAATGTTCCAGAAATGAATCCACTATCTCTAACTAGACAATCAGTCTAAGAACTGGCATGGACTTCATTTCAACTTTTATTAAGGTCTTATCAAGTAAAAAGGACTGGAACAAAGAAGAATAAAATACTTTATTTCCCCGCCCTCCACCTACTCTGAATGACAGTCCTTTTGAGGTCAGTATTGCTTAAACCTGTAAAATGAAAGTGCTACAAACCACAATCAAATAACTGTCAGGCGCCTTATTAAATTTCATTCAATTCCATACAAAATCTTAAGGGACCATCGCTATCTTCCAATTTAGACAAAGATTAAATAAAAGCTGATCAAAGATTTATGGAATTCTAAAGTGATACTAAACACAATGTGCTATGACTGGAAAGCTTTCTCTGGTACAATAGACTTAGAAGTGGCCTGTTTTAATGGTTTTATTTAAGCACCGCTTTTCATTGAAGGAAAAAATCAGCAGTTTACAACCACCTCACCTAATTAAAATCCCGTAATTTACAGTATAAATCAAGTTTACACTGATGCTATGATTCATATCATTGGCCAGATAAAATAAAAATCACTAACAACTTCAACAAAAGAGATAACATTGCCATTCTTTTATTTCTTTTTTTAAATTCCGAAAAAAATCCCAAACTTCACTTTTGGTGGGTTTCCAGGCTAGAAATGTTGAGCCTATCTGCTATCACAGAAATGGACGGGAAAGCTAAGAAGGTCTCCTAAGTGCAAGCAGTAGCAGTAGTTACCAGAGTGTCTCTTTTCACCTGCGTTCTATTAATCTGTGGTAAATTATGACATGCAATCATTATCACAATACATTAAAACATTAACAGGGCATATAGGGAAGAAAAAGAAGCAAGAAGAAGAGAAAGGTGCATTAACAGAGAGATGTTTCATCATATATTTTCTCACCGCTGAAGGAAAGAACTAAAGAGGAAGACTCACAAGCAAAGAAGAGTCTTCCTTACCCATTTAGAGAGGAAACTCTTAAAATCATGCTTATTTGTTTTCAGGGCATCCAGGCTCATTACAGCTTGCTTTACAGAGTTCCAGTGCTCATCTACAAGAGAAATTATACTTCTGTAAGAAAGATTTTAGCCTAAAGTTTAGCAAGAAATTTATGACTCTTGAACATAAATTCAGATTTTTTTTCTGTGGTAGAGCCTCTTGAGAGTAAATATACAATTATAGCAGACATTTCTGAAAAGTTCTTAATGATATGTAGCTTAGAGGATCTTTTCACCACTCTATATATCTGGTCTACTTTCTTCTACAGGGGCTCTTTGTAACCTTATCTGAACACCCACAGAACCCTTTGCTAGTAAGGTGATGCTGACTGCTTTATTTCTGCTTACTAAGTCTGCCCTAGAAATGTGGATCTCTATTGAAAAATTAAACACAGGACAAAGACACAAAGCTCACATCCTCTCATACCTCCTTTACATTGGTGCAGCCTAAAGGACCTCAGGTAGACGTGAAAGCAAAGGCAAAATCTGCAGCACAAATGCCAAACAACAGCACTCCTACAAGTTGTGGTATTTAAAATCACTTTCAGATCCTGAAAGGAATATAAAGCAAGATACTAACTAAGCCATCTCTCTGTTAGCAATCCATGTAGTTTTCCATATTTCTAAATACACTTGGCACAAAATCACAAGGAGTAGCATCAGTGACAGTGTTTATACTTGTAGTTCATATAAAGTTATTCTATCACTTATACATGATAAATGTAAACCAGGCTCCTGTGAAGGCAATTCATAAATGTCAGCCACAAGGAAAATGACAATAAAGTGGTTTACATTGTTGTAAATGTAAATGTAAAGCATGTTTACTTATTATTAACAAGTTCAAACTGAGAAGCTTTTACCTCTACTCAGTAACATTTCAGATAATTAAGCCAATACCTTTTGTCATGCACTTAAATAGGAAAATGTAATGTAAACTGAAACATAACAAGAATCATTGTCTGCTGATCACAACTTCACTGCTGGTATGACTAATTTCTCATGATGCTACTTAAAACATAAGATTTCATTTCAAATAATCGCTTTGGTCATTTTTTTAGGATTAGCAGAGAACAAGATTCAAGATCAGTGGATTAAAATAAGAGTAGCAAAAATGAACTGAGGTGAAAACACATTGTATACTGCTCATTTCTCTGCAAAAGATTTTCTTTCCATTATTCCCTTAACGAAGGATCTTCTCACTAATGTTAAGCGTGTGAATTTTAAGTACTCCTGAAACATGTTCCTTTTCATCTGTCAGTGCCACGAAAACCTCTCTGTGAGCCCCTCCAATGGGACTTGTGTCTGAGGAAGGAGCTCCATCTAAATTCAGTACACTAGGATGGTTAAATATTCCTTTTTTGGGAACATCTCCAAGGAAACAAGAGACAAAAAGACATGAAACAAAAACTGGCAAATCTCATCTTCCAGATTCTGTTGTTAAGAGCCATGTTACAAGCTAGGAAAAAAACAAACACAACCACCAAACTCTCACAAAACCCAGGACATAAGAGATGGTGAGAAACTGGGTTAATAATGTACATGCCCTGATTTTCCTTCTTCTGAGGAATGCAGGATGAAGTTCTGTTATATGGGCCTGACACCGGTGGTGCTTCTTCTAATCATCCATTTTTGTCTGTGAGAAAAGAATTAGGAGAATCCTGAATTTTTCCTTCAACACGGAAATTATCGTTCATATTACAGAGATGAAAACCCTATCCCTAACCCAGCACTGGTCTCTCTGGTGATCAGAGAGAAATGATACGATACAGAAAAAACTGCTTCTCTTTTTCATCTGGCACTCTTCCCAAGGAATCTCACCCTCCTATACCTAAGTTTCACCCAACATGTTCCTTATCTCTTCTTTTATAACATGCATATTTGGATGGATAAACTGAGGTAAGCTGGTAGAGGAAGGACCAGTGATACAATAGCAAAGGTAGGTGAATTCTACTTTTTCTGTTGTCTCATTGTTATCAGTGCCATTCTTTTCAAGAAATGCCATTTACCACATTATTTCTCAGTTCCTACCTTGGTTCCTGAAACAGCATTCAACAAAACCCCACCTGGAAACCTTTACTCATTTTTGAAGTTTAAGCTTATTGTACAGACCTTAATCTGAGTTTCTGGAACATTGAGATGGCAATGCTGGGAATCTACTGAAAAGGGCCAAATCAGTGTGAAAATGGGCTCCTAGTCTAGTATATGGACAGGCAGGATTAATCACAGTTAAACTATAGGGGTCAAAATCTGATGGAAGCAATTTTTCTTTGTTTCATCAACAATGCCCATTATTAGATGAGCATATACCTTGAAATTAAGGCAATGGAACCTACATGGAAAACTTGGCATTAACTCTTCAGACAAATTGAAAGCCAGGCACCCAATCCCAATGAATGTGCCTGTGTTCTCAACCTGTGCTGTTTCACAGCTACTACATTTCTGAGCTCACATGAACAACTTCTATTTCTCTTCACTTTGGGAATATAAAAACTAAAAATTTGATATTGCTTATGCTGATTTTGTACTTAGAAATACGAACTGTCAGAAAAGAATCTGAAATGGAAATTCAAGTGCATAAAAACGCATGTCCATTAGGAAAATAAATTTAGTCCTGAAGCCTTTACAGGACAAAATCTTCAGGCAGAAGCTATGAACTACTTTAAAATAATAGCATATGGATTGAAGTGGAAAGCCTTAGTTGGGCTAAGTGTGGGCTTAAGTATACTGGCATTGCTTTCCTGCTTTCTTTTTGCTTGAAAGAGAAATTGAATAATGTATTTTTTAAATTATTTATAATCAATAACATAGTTGTAGGAACATACGCACTATGTACAATCAAAGTAGACTCATTTCTAAGCCACACTTAAGTTTTCTAGAAATCAGTTTGAGATCTATGCAGGGGCCTGCTTTTCAGCAAGGGCAGAGTACCAGACATGATTGAGCTATTTTATTTGTTTCCTATTTTTAAAAGGTAACTTCACATGACAGTTTAGCAATTACTTTCAAATTGCACTTCTCTGAACGTATTACTTTATGCACAATCTTGTATCAACATTTCTGCCACTTGTGGCACTTTTTTTTTCTGAAATCGCAGTCCTTCCTTTCACATGAAAATGTAACTTATGAATCCCTATTGACAAACTAAGAGCTTATGCACAACATAAACAATTCCAAAGAACCAAAGAATGTTTAATAGAAAATGGCATCTATAAAGGACAAAGAAGCCAAGGCAGTCTCTTGATAGCTAAAACATGTGACAGACCCATGGGCAGCTTCAAAGCTGCTACGATACATCTGCCAAGCAGCCAGCTGCTCCTGCTAGACAATCTTCTTTCTGCCTTGGCATCCAGATCTTGTGCTTGCCACTCAAAAGCAACAGAAAGAGTCACAAGATATAGGATGTTAGCTACCCCTTCATATTACACCTGTAAAAATCCCTGTGTAGATAGTGGGTACCATGGGAAGTGACATTTTTGCTCTAAAATGCTGATGCAGTTGTTTGCAGGGGGAAAATGAGAACTGAAAAATATATTTCTTGGAAGAGCTCCTTTGTCCTCAGGACTCAGAAAAGCTCCTGTGGCATAAAAAAAATACTATTTTCATTATTTTGAAGCCAACTAAGATACCAAAGATTAAATGGCCCAGGAAATGTCACAGAGAGAGTACGGATTCAAGTATGTCTCCTTCAGAAACAAGCCTGACATGGTACTTCATAGATCATCCCTTCTTCCATACAAAGGATAGGTAATTTCTACATGTAGCAAGAGATTTGCCATACAGCAACCATCAGGAATTAAAGCATTACAACTAAGTTAAACTGTATTTGCACAGAATCTCCTCTTAAAAGCCTTCACAGTTTTAATGGAGGATCCTGTATATCCTAGATATTGTATTTTATGCAATTCTATACAATATTAAAGCAAATCCATAATTTATGATTAAATTCTGTAAATTGATTCTAAGAAGTCTACCTCTTCTCTCAAACCTTAAAGAATTTTATAATAAGAGTAGGCCTGATTTGATTGCTTCAGGCATACGTATGAATTCTTATTTTTATGGGTTCTACAGAAGTGAATAAATTGCTGTTCAATCTTCTGTAAACTTAAAAGCAGCAGGAAACATCATTATGGAAAGATCTGGCATTGGTGCTATAGCATGGCTACCCTGATTTAAAAGCTCATAGCACAGTGATCTGAAAGGCTCAGATACATTTCCAGCCTGGTTCATTCCTTGGCAAGAACTGGTCAGGTGAACAGAACAGCACCTATTCCCTCTTGGAACTGTTTCAATCCTAGCACTCACTTTACATCCATTCGCTGAGCTAGTTTCTGTGTCCAGTGGGCAGCCTGGAATCAGCTTCTTTGAAACATTCATATATTATATAATATCCAGGGATATGGCAACATTTAAACAAGACAGACAATTAAAAGACAGTGAGAGCCATGCATTATGGATTAAAGTGTAGAGTGAAAAGTTTTTGGAACATTAGTGTTTCAGAAATATTAGCTATAAACCCATGTGAAGTCCTGAAAATTATCACTTTTAGTGATACTCTATGTTCTTTCAGTGAAAAATTGAAAAAAAAATAGTAGAGAAACATTTCCCGGTTGCAGGAACAAATTATGTATTTTTAATTCTTTATTGGGATTTTCTGAAAAGACAGTATGCTCATAATCACACATAGACAACAGAGGAATTATGAAAGCTAGTATTTGGTCTTAATATAGTTTTATTTATATTGCAGTAATTTGTAGGTACAACAATCAAGGATCTTCACCCTGTATAAAGCTCCAAAACTAAACATGAGAAGAGAGATGATGTTCAAAAATACTCTGACATGTTCATTTTCTTTGTTGTGTCACCTGTAGATTCTGTCAAAAAGATGAAGGCAAATTGAAAATTATTTGTCTTCTAAAATCTATGTACAAGAATTATCTCTTTTGATATATGACTGATTAAATATTGCAGAAGTCTCAGAAATAGTGAGAATTCCACTGGAAAACAGAGACAAGATATCATCTGGGAGGCTGACAGCCCTGACCACCTGGATCATTCAGATTGCTAGGTTCTCAAGTTACCTATGTCAATATGCCATTTAGAAGGTAAATCGTACTGAGCTGTCCTCTCAGTCATTACAGCCAAAACAACTCCAAAAGGAAATTCCACTATGATAGAGATTTCCCTGCTGTTGAATCCACCTTAGCTACTACAGCTAAAAAGATGTTAGAGAAATGGGACACCTGGCCTATTTCAAGCTTGCAAGATCTCAATGCCTTAAGATGCCTCCTTAGTGGACACTGTTACATCTTAAGACAGTGCAAAGAAGATGTACACAAAAAACCTGAAATATTTACATTTCACAAGTATACTGTGGTATTAGTAAAAAAAGAAGATGCTACTGCTTAAGATACAGTTCTAAAGCAAAATGAAGTGTGAGCTTCAGTATGAGAAGAGGCAACAGGTAAGACAACAGCCCACATTAAGTAAAGCAGGATAGAAGGCTGGGATAACAACCAAAAGGGATCCTATTCTTGCATTATAGTATTTATTGCTCTTTGGGAGTTTTGCTGTAGCAATAAGCCCCCCTGGAAGTTACTCAGATTGTTACCCTCAGTTTGGGGAGTAACTACTTGTTAAGAAATAAAATTTTATTATGATGACTATGCAGTTTGTTGCTCTGTTTGCAAAGTTCCTGATCTCGCTTGACTTTTAGTTCTGAAATACAGATGGTCAGGAACTAAAATGATTAAACTGTGTAATCTGTTTATTCAGATCATATGCTGAAAAGTATCTTATTTAATATGTATCTACTGTGAAGTGATTCCAACAAAGCCACTAAACGAAAAATAAAGGAAGAGAAACCTTACCCTCTCTTGACATGTGCCTGCAGGCTCAACTCTCCATCAATAAACTACCATATAGAAATCTACCTCTCTAATTATATTTGGTGTTTAAATCCTATCAATCATAAAGGCAGGTAAATTCTTAAAAGAACTACATTTTGACATGTATAACCTCTGGGTTATACTACAAGAAATGCTGCAGCTCAACAGGACTGTGATATACAGGTGTATGAGCTAATAAAATAAATTTGCCCAAGACATTCCTTAGCCCCAGCTTCTCACTTCTCCATAATCAGCTTGTCCATTTTATTTCATGGCATTAAGCCTGCTTATACTAGATAAAGATCTGATTCAATTTGTCTATGCAGCTACCTCACATTTCATCCATCTTTCAGGATACGTGACAAATACAGATGTCCTGCATGAGAAAAAGTATGTACGATCCAATCCACCAACACTGTCAATATTGGCTAAAGCGTACTAATTAACTTGTGAGAAGTGAATTAGCTAATTATCAGAGCACACTAAATAGAATGTCATTAGTCAGTCAATCAATGCTGGTTTCCACTAAATGAATGAATAATTCCCACACATTCTGGGTCATTGTCAACCTCTCAAATTTTCCATCAAACTAAAAAATCTAAAACTGAAAATACTAACCTGGTTCAAGTTGCTACTTGTACTCCCACAGATCATCAGCAGTTACATTCTGTGAAACACTGAAACAGCTTCCCTTGCTTCAGACTGGTTTCTGTTCCCTTCACTCAGAACAGCAAATGAGACTGTAATTTTCCAGGTCCCAAGAGTTGTTCCAACAAATATTCCCATTTGGGGAAGTACTTACTGAGGTATAAAACTTGCAAGCATAAATAAACCCCGCCACAGGCACAAACGAGCTAAGGAAACTGCTTTAAGTGGTGCTTAATCTTTGTTGATTGGCAGAGCCCCAAGATATTTTGAGCCGATCCCCAGCATGCTGCCAGACCACGGGCTGCAAACCATTCTACAGATACCGAACTCTGGAAACAACAGTACAACAAGTAACCCCAAAAGAATATGCTCAAATGTGCTTTCACTACAAGGCCCACTGCCCAGACTTCAGCTCATTTACTTTAGTGGTTAAAGTCTTACAGGAATATCTCAGCTGTCTGAAGATTCTGATGGATGAAGGTGTAAATACTGACTTTCAGTCATGGCCCTTGCATTTTCACTGACAGCTTGTAATTGTTTATGGTAGCCTTTTAATACTAAAATAATAACAAATAGTCAAAGACAAGGTTAAAACAAAATGCTCATTGTCCTTATGAGTATTGTCATTCTCTGATTTTAGAGTTTTTCTTATGCAAGTAGTTTCTTTTGACTAGTATTAATCCTTAATGTCTGTACCACTGAAGTGACCCCTGCTTTGCTGTGGCAAACCCAGCCTGTGTATGCAGCTGCTGCACAGGTATTTACACCTGTCAGCATCCTCCAGCATGGAAAAATCTCCTGCTGCACGTGCATTCAGACATCACAAGTAGTATTTTGGAAATGAAACATTTCCATTAGTTTAGATAAAAACAAATTCAGTTGGAAAGAATGACTGACCCATATAAATACTGCCTGGAACAAGAGTGCAGAATGAAGCATCTCTTATTGATTAGTACATTTGCTTTTGTGTATGGTATTTCACAACATCCTTTATCAAGCCTTCTCTGAAAGATTCCAGGAAGATTCAAAGAAATTCTTGATTTTGATAAGTAGGCTGTCAAGCAAGGTTACACTTGTAATGTATTTAACCATCAGCTGGACCTTACATTCTCACTTCAGACACAGATATGTAAGTCCTAATATGTAATACAACCCCCCCCCCAAATACATATACTCCTAGAGGAATTATGTATTTTGCTATGAAAGGGTTGGCATTCTACTTTGAAAAATGCTGTTACCAGTGTATGAGGTGATCTCATCCTGAGAGGGTATATGCTCTTTGTAGCCTGCTCTTTGCAAATCTATGTCTTTGTGTGATATAGCAGAGAACTATGTAGCTCTGCAGTAAATACAGGCATTGAAAGTCATCTTAAGTGCACTTTCCAACATGATGCCTTGTTTTGGCTGATATTTCAAAACTTCCACCTAACATGAAAATGCATTGAATCATTGGGAAAGCTGAAGACAAAAGCTTGAGATACAAGATCTCCACCAAGCACAATGAAATAAGGGAAATTACAATGTGGTGAGGAGAGGTGAGAAGATAGGAGGGAAACATCTTCATGTGCAGTATGCATAAAAGAGAAATGATGCTTCATCCAACCATTACTCTTTTCCTAAGTTACTCCATCTGCAAGACATCCATTTCTCCCACAATATTGTCTACTAGAGTACACGCCAGTTTAGAAACACAAGAATTCTTGGTTGCATTAGCACATAGGGAATTAGTTGCTAATGATGATTAGAACCTGTATAAATAATCAGTTAGCAGTATACAGATGCCAAATGTATATTCTGCCAAATGCAGAACCTCAAATTGGAATCTTAAAGTATGTATTTTTTTTCACACTGTACCCAGCACAGAGGAGATAACTGCACAAGATGCTGGCGTATAAATTTCAGACCTTTCCACTATGCATCTTTAGGATTAAAAACATTTTTTTTCAAATGTTTCAGTGAAAAAAGATTCTCAAGTACGTAGCTGCTGTTTTTCAATGACAATTTTTTACTTTCACAAATAATATTTGGATTTATTGGAGGCAAGCAAGACTGCAGTACAGAAAGCAAACATTAAGGCAGCAAAATACCATCACTTCTTTTGTCTGTAAGAGACCTTTCATGTGGAACACCAAAAATGAGCATTATCTTCTAATACCTACCGAAGGATTTCAGCTAGCCAAGTGAAAAGAATACGCACTGCATCATTTCTATATTACATTTTTAAAGTATTAATCTCCTTTTGATTTAGAACTGATACCACTTCACACTTTATCCACTCATTCTGCAGGTGTATGCTAAGCACGGAGCATGTAGGCTTGAAAAAGCACTGAATTGAAGCAGTGCTCAAAATAATGGGAATGTTTCTTCTAAAGTTAGACTTGATTTATTAGAAATGGTTCAAACATTTTTCCTAATTAATGTGAGCAAAGTGCCTAACAAAACTAGAAAAATGTCTCTAGTTTGGACTCCACTAATACTCATCCTTTGCACTTCAAAGGGCAAAGCTGCGCAGGAGAAAAGAGGGAGCCCTGGTTTCAGTCTCAGTGAAAACATTAAAAAAGGCCATCGAATGTTAGTATGTGAGCCATGGCTGATGAACAGCTTCTATGTTTTTCAACTTAAATTGTAAATAAGCCTTGAAATGGAGTTGAAAAATCTTCATATTATCTCATACCCATATTTCTCTTAATATCCTAAGAGTCAGACAGCTTCATAAATATATGCAAGTATTTTTCCTAGTACTGCAAGGAATTTGTGCTTCTATTTTCTGACAGATAAGATGAGGTATTGAGTCAAGATTCATCTCTGGAAATGAATCTAAATCAGACTTAGTTATCTAATTGTAGGAGTCATATTGCCCATTTTTTTTGTTTCTAAAAGGTGTATGTCTAAATAGGCATCCTGAGACGCAGATTTACTTCACAGATAACAACCTTAGGACATGCTTAAGCATAACACACATCTGATGGTTTTAACTTCTCCCATTCTAGCCTTTATTGCTACGTTAAGCAACATATCCACTCAGTGCACTGCCTCTGACAAAGCCCATTCTGGGCTGCGTCACTCAGGGTTGTGCATTCCTGGAGCCAAGAAAACAGCTAAGCCCCTCTGGAGATCTGGCTCAGGATGATTTGCCAGCAGGTGTGACCCATGTCACTGTCAGCATCAGAATTAGGGTCCCAGGAGACCTGGCTTCCAGTCCAAAGCATAAAAATTACTCTTTTGAGAGATATCTAATGCTCAAAATTATGTACAATCCTTCATCGAACTTGTATGTCCAGTCACTGTGGAGCCATATCCCTCAGCAGCTCCAAATGCTGAATGTAGTCCTGGCATAAAAGCAGAGAGAGACAAGACAATGCTTTCTTCCCTACTGTCTGCAATTTGACTTCCATATAAAACATCCCAGGTAGAAGGACAGGTGCCAAACTTCATGAAGTTAACCCTTTATATATCTCTTGGGCAAGATTTTAGATCAACTACTTATTAATTCTACTCATGATGTCAAATTACCTTCAATTTCCTTTTGCCTAAGTTGAAGTCATGCCTCCAAAAGTAGATTTCTTTACAAATGTACAAATCATCCTGGATTAAATCATGAGAAACTTTGACAAACCACTTCTGCTAGTGGAACTAAAGAACACTTTACAACATGTCTTCTGTCTCGGCCTTTGATGGCACAAGCAGTATGGTATTGCAATTTGGGGATTTGCTAGAAGCAATGACTCAAAACTGTAAAGCTGTTTTTGACATCCTGGCAGTGGGATGTGAAGAAAACACCTTGTCTGATACCAAACAAGGAAGGGTTTGAAAGCGCAGATAACAAGGCTGGGATGTGTTGTGTGTGTTAAACTAGCGGATCACAGGAGCTGACACTCCTATTCCACGTCACTTCAGTGAAAAACCCCAAACTTTCATAGATCTTTACACAACGAACAGTATTATTGACAATACTACTGTAGATACTAAAGATCTTGTTCTGTTTTGACATCTAGTGTGGCCTTGTTATCAACATGATTTAGTATCAAGAGCTTGTCAAGTTGGCACCATTAGCAATAATTCAACAAAGTCTGCTGAGTTACCTTTTAACTTTTCCACATGCATAATCCAAATCATTAAGAAAAAAACACTAAAATCAGTTTAACTGAATATATTCATATAGTATTTTTCTTTTTCCTTGACTCTACTTAAAAGTAAATGTTACTCTTAATGGCATGCATTTCTAAGGAAGCTGCAGGAAGTCGGGTAGAAAATAACTGACTAACAAGAAAGACTAACGCCACAGATCACAGTAAAATGTATAATAAACTAAAGAATTATGAGTTGATAAAGTCTTGCATTCATACACACATGCATACATACTTCTTCCAGTCACACCTAGGGATGTAGCTTATGATTACATTTAAGTGTTAAAATGCTATGTAAAATTTCCTTCGACAATATGGTTTAGAACTTTATTGTACTGATGTTCCTGCAGAAGTAGTTCTAAGTTTTGGCAAGTAAGTACACTAAACGTAGGTCTGAAAGCCATCTTTACTGAGAACATTTTGAATGTTACTTCTAGCTCTGGGGGAAAACCCTTTAAAATCCAAACTTTTCTACATAGAAGTTGAGGTTTCATTTAAGAAGTTTGGTTTTTTTTAATTTTTAGTATGAAAAAGGACGAACCTCCCCCCCAACCTAAAGAAGCCAAGACTGAGGTAGTTATTGAAGAATGTTTGTCAAACTCATCCCTTTTTGTTAGTAAATGAGCAGAAGATAGGTTTAAATTTTTACAGACATGCTCTTTATTCAAAACCCTTTAGTGAAAGGTTCATTACAATGTATACCTGCCTACAGCTGGTTCATAAATGAGTACCTGGGACATTTTTAAAGTGATCAGGCTTTTATTATTGTCTCTGTGATATGACTGAAACTGGCAATATTTAAAAAAGTAAATTCCCATTCTGATCTGATAATTTTTGGATGCCAATCCAGTAGAAAAGTTGTTTCTACTGACAAAGGATAGATTTGTATCCTCTTCCTCTTTCAAGCAATTTGGCTCTGGACTCAAGCAGTAGATCCTAGCTCTGTAAAATGGGGTTCTGTCCTACATTAGATGAACTTGTCAAGGTCTGTGTGAAGAAAATCCATGGTCACTAAAACAGTTAAATTTTTGTGTGAATAAATGCCTGTGTCTCTTCGTTTCCTGTTATTACTGCAAGCAGATGCTTGTTAGCAGGATCATTCTTAGAAAGCTGATAGAAAGGCTTACATACAGATTACTTCAAGAAGTGCCCTTTGCCTTCACTGCCACTCCACTTATAATTTATCTTGCCCAGTATTAAGACACAAGTTAGCTATGTAATACTACTAACACCATTTCTATTCTGTGAGAAAAACCCAGAACTTCATACAGTAGAATTACTGCAAATGGTGAGCTGATGGTGTTTGGAACTCTCTTATTTAAAAAACATCAAACCACCATCCTATTTAAACACAAATTTGCATAATTCCAAATTGTATGTTCAAAAGCATCCACAGTCAAACTCTGTCAAACAATTAATACTACAAAAAAAAAAAAAAATAAAAAAAAAAATAAAAAATTCAGAGTTAACCTTCTACTGAAGGAAAATGTGCTCCAAAGTTAACAACTGCTTTGTAATTTGACCTTACCCTAGAATTCTCCTTGGGGCCAAGTCATCATAGTTACCAATTCTGGAAATTATTCTTTTCCTCTCAGGATTAACCAGAGAGTCATCCAAAACAATGATTAACCCACATTTCTTTAATGCAATAAATACATCAAATTAAAATACGTATGTATCAAACACACGTGGCAATCCTCTATGTTATTTATGGTCTTTTTTGATATAATTGATTCATATGGGTAATTCAAAAAGGTAATTTACAGTCTGGCATCTTGAGTTGAAAGCTTTATTTCCTAACATCCACTAAGGAATAATCAATTTAGTGGTGAGACAGAGCTAATAATTCTGTAGAAATTTTACAATGTCTTTGTGCTTTAGCATGAAGTTGCTTCTTATCCCTGTCCTTAATTTGTGTAACGGGGGCTATTTATTCCATACACACATTTTCTTTTCATTGCATGATGCACTGAATTAAAAAAGAAATATGAAGTTGATCAAGAGGCGAGTAATTATAAACCATTGTTACTTTCTGATTACCCTGCATTTTTATTGCAGCCTCCTTTTAAACCTACTTCTGAATCTGATGAACAAATTCCTTCTCTGTATGGTATTTTCTTCCCTTCTTTTAAGCACCTTAATATGACAAGACACTCTTTTTCAGTCGTATAATTACAATGATTGGACTTTTTTCTACCCATTCTTACTCTCAGGAACACACTACTGCATGTAACCTTTCGGTATTGCTTTTATGAAAACAAAGGCAGTTAATATGTTTTGTAAGGAAAATTACAAATGAAAGAACTTAATGTACTTTTGGCATCAGTTCAGGTTTTATTTATTGTAGTGTTCATAATACATTTGGAATCAAGCAGTGTAAAAACTAGAATGGACATGTTAAAGGCTCAGTCTTGTTAGTAAGGCATGTTGCCATGGATTGTTTACAAATATCCAGATGTTCTTCAGATTACCTTGAATTTGTTTTGAAAGCCCAGGGCCACACATGTGCATACTGTTTCTCCCTGTTCTGTACAGTATGTACCAATATAATTGAGAAAAAAAAATAATTTCAAACTAAGAAATACAGAGGTAAAGAGAAAGTGTATTTCACCTTGCCAGCAAAAGAAGAGGCCCACATTTATTGTTTTCTTTACACATTCTCACAAAGAGATTATGTAAATGCTGGACAAGAACCAAATGAAATAAATACTGTTCTACAGGTTTAAGGCTAGCACACACAGTGCCTAAACAGATCTATACACTGTGCCACTGGTGAAAAAGAAATGAAAAAGAACTAGATGGCTGGAATAATGTTGTATAGTACAGTGAATTCATGACCTACTTCACAAATGAGTCACCTACTACTTTCACAGTTATTCACTGCTGTGAATAGGGCAGGTTTTCCAATGTACAACTTCTACTTCTTCCTAATTAAAAAGATAATAATTTGACAAAATAACCAGAACAAACCTAAACACATAAAAAAAATTTTTAATTTACTTTTTATAAAATGGAAATACGAAATCAAAATTAATTTCAAAATGGAAAATTATACTCTTCCATTCTATAAGCAAAAAAATAGAATATTCACACCACTTGGTTAGAGATTGCTGCTCAAAGTAAATGAAACATCATCCAAATATGTCTCTCAAACCTCTTGCATTTGACAAATCATGCTTTCCTTCAATGAGAGAAGGCATTCCCTCAAATATTTCCACCCAGGCAATCACAACCAACATCACTATTTTGTTACAGACCTAGAATTTAGTAACAAACCACTCTGTTATAAAGCATAAAAGGATTAGTAAGTGATTTTACTCCTTGTTCTCCTGGATCTTGTTTACGCTCTAAGGAAGGCTTCAATTATTTAGCAGGTAAGATCAACCAAATTTTGGAAAGATTTGGTACAGACCAAAGTATTAGAAGCTGCAGCAGCTTGTATATATATTTCACTTGAGACTTTGACAGAGTGGTTTAGGTTGGATTTTTAAAAAGGAATGGATAAATAAGGAAAATGAACGGATCACTCGCAGGATAAAGAAAGAAATTGTAGGTATGCCCATAGAAGAGGTTAACTTAAAATGAGAGGTTTTCTCTTTCCACTCAGAAGAGTTGCTGGGCTCTAAATACTCTTTTCCCTCACTAGTACTGTGCAAATTTATTTATGCAGCCACTGAGTGTTCACTTGAAATACATAGCACACTGTCAGCTGATGGATTTAGCAAGCAGACTACATCACCAACCATTCAGTACCAAATTTTTAATTCTATACCCTCAGAGTCCTGATAGGCTTACTCTTCCCCGCTCCTTTGTCCCAATCTGGGGACAGCTGGATCTGTGTAAGACAAAGGGGAATTTTACTAGTCAGAAGATATTTTTAGGAACTTGATTTTCTTTGTTTCAAAGTATGCTGTACTTTAGCTACTGATAGAACAGCTTATGGCAGCTGTTGCATTTGTAAACGAGGGAATTACAGCAAGATATCACCTTTAACATTTACATTTTTCATTTATACTCTAGTAAAGAAAACTATTAAGAAGTTTTATAATCAGGAAATAGTACAGGCTGGACAAGGCTTTTGCGCTGATGCTTTCCCACAAGTTAGCACAGTAGTAGTCCTTCTTAAGATGCATTTTATTTCACTAAGGCTAGTGAAATTTTACCACTTGCACACATACTGTTGCTGAAATATGACAATAACAAATAATAGCTTAGCAGTTTCTCTATCTAAGAAAGAGAATTTCTCTGCCTAAGAAAGGAAGTTCTTCTGGGTTGTGAAGTATTATAGTTCTAGTCAAAGGAGCTGCAAATTGCCACTGCTGTTTGTCACATTAAAATACTTCTTGTATGTATGGGGAGGGGAAAAAAAAAAAAAAAGGCTTCTTTACTCTTTTCACAAAATTTTGTATCACAGTTTTACTTCAAATCACTACCTGTGCAGAAATCATCAGCTTCTACTTTTTCTAATCACAGTTTATTCACCTTCTCTTGATTATTACTTCACCAATTTAATCCTACTTACCAACAGCAGCAGTGACTGTAAGGCTTCTATATGCCTCTAAAATTATATTACCCTCATCCTCTGGGCTTGTCTCTATATCCAAGTCACCATTATTAAGTAACTCCCCAGTGCAAGCTCTACAATGCATCAAGGAACAGATGTTTTGAGTGTCTGTACAATAGCTACTGGGGTATTCTGTTTATTTTAATGGGACCCTGGATCCCTGTAACTGCATGGAACATTCACACATTTACAAAAGATTTTATAATGCATTCCAATGAGAAACCATAAGCAGATTCAGCTCTTTTACACTTATGCTATAAAGCAATGTTTAAGGCCAGAACCTTGAGACACAACAGAATGGTTCAGCCCCATGAGAAGAGATAAGAGAATTCACTTCTCAGGAGAACCACATGATTTGACTTGGGTTTAAACAAACTTAAACTATTGAACAGTTTCTTGTCAGAAAGTGTTCACCTCATTCCCATCAGAAAGGAAAGATAAAAAAGCTGACCATTCCTATGTTCCTGAAATGGTCCCTGTGCTCTCATTTTTGTATTTACTTTCCCTCCTTCAGTCTGAAAACTGCAACATACACATGCCAAGTTAACAAGGTAAAGATTTTTAGCAGCAGAAGAGATAAATGCAATGGGTAAAATACTCAAAGGCACGATGCTAGAAGAAAATAAGACTCAGCATGCATTGCACACAAAGATCCTAAGGCATTCTTGAAACAAACTCCTATTGAGCTGAATGGGAAGTAGATACTTCAGAGAATAGTACCTTATTTCCAAAGAAAGACACATATAAAGCATTCCTACTGTGATCTGACAAACTGTACTGGTCCTAAACTACCCTTTCCTCTTCCATCAGCTACTGCTGCCATCGATGTGTTCTGTCCTCATAGATACTGTGGCAAACACTACTTCCTTTATCTTTGTTTTGGCAGGGTAGGAATCACCTGAAACTCTAGCTACATTATCTCTGTTTTTGCAGAAATGTACTTACCACGAAAAACACAGTCCTGCCTCATTCACCTTCCTGTTCCTTCTTCTCAGTCATGCCATGTAAGTGCTCATGCAGACATGAACTGAGACAGATTAAGGAGCTGATCTTTCTGAAAATAAAAGATATCTTTGATTGGAATCATGATGTGGCTGCATTAATACTACTTCCAGCAGAAGAAAAGCCCTGGGAATGAGCAGGCAGAGAAAGGAGAGATGGTGAGGCTGCCTCTTTCAGCAGTGGCATAGATTTCAGTCAGACCAAAGTGGATGTCTAACTGTGGACAGGTGGAAAATAAGCCATTAGAATGGGTGACTCCTTGGGGAACCACCTGGGCCTTCACAGGATGGATCTAACAAGAGGGGCTGACCTGAATAACTGCTTTCAGCTCCCTTGGATGAAAATAATGTAATATGTGGGGGAGGCACATAACACTTATTTCACATACACCCCACTTATTAATCAGGACCTACATTACTGAAGTCTCTAGCCGTTTTGACCTCCCCAAGTCATACATAAATAGAGAGAGCCTCAGAATTATTATTTCCTCAGTTACATGGACACAGAAGATAATAAAATTTCTTCTCCTGGGCTGCCCCTCCCTCTTATTTAGGAATAAGAATATAATTAATTTTTATTAACACACTACGTTAGCGTACATTAAAAAAATTTAAAATGTTTCCTGACATCTTTGCAAAACAAACATCAATTTGCAAATTTAAGATAAAAAGCTTTGAACTCCTGAACATTTTTTTTAATGCAAAGTGCTAACAACCACAACAGACCATCGAGAGTAACACCACAGAAAATAAACATGAGCAGCAGGCAAGAGGAGAAAAAAAAACCCCTCCTGTGTGATTCCTTCATTGGCTTTGCAAAAACCTGCACTTGATACGTGAAGAGCTCTGTCTGAAACCATTAATAACAAAAACAATCACCAAATGAAAGAGCAGCCTTGCAAGCAACGATCCATAAAAAGAAAGCCAGTTAATTAAACAAATCACAAGCTATCTCCAGACTGTCTCTCTCACTTTAAAGTCCTCAGTGCAGAAAAGAGAAGAAAAAAATCTCATCAAATGATATAATCATAACAGCCTCAAAATAACTCACACATATTTCCAGATAAATCACTTCAGAAATACTAAGTGCCTGGAAAAGCCTGGAGGGAAATTGCACCTTAACTACAATTCCTGCTTCTTGGAGGGGCTTTGGAGAATACTGGATCTTCTTTCCCTTCACTAAATGTTTATTCTGATTCCTTAAATTGTGAATTTTTAATATAAAATTTTACTTAATCTCTAGATTCATTTCACTTGATGTTGCAGGGCCATTTCACTATGTCTCAGAAGGCACTTAATGGGAATTGAAGGCTCAAGGTTAGAAACACAACATTAATCCCCTGCCAAAACCTTACAAAGCTTTCTGGGTAGGGCCAGGGAGCCACAGCTGAACTGAAGAATTGGCTGTGTGAACACGGCTAAAGGCAGGACTGACCCCATGCACGTTATTGCCCTGACGAAAAAGGTAACAGCAAGTTAATGGAACTGGATGTGCATTAATTTTTCTGAGGTTATACAATGTGATGAGACTCTTTCCTCAGCTTCTATGGGTCATAGCAGCTGGTAGGAGCCGTAACAGTGTCATTCCATTATAAGGCTATTATCGATCCAAAATCTAATTTGAAAATCAATTTGGATTGGAATCAGAACCCAATATGACAATGATTTCAGAGCAGAAAAGAGGTAATTTACTCCTCTGGGTGCCAGAAATCAATTTTTGGTTTTCTGTACTGACCTAGCTGCCAAAAAAAAAAAAAAAAAAGGGAAAAAAAAAAAAGAGCTGAGGATAATGCATAAATAAAGGATTATAGTAATCCAATCTGGAGGTGATAAAAGTATAAACCCAGCTGCAAACCTGTCTGAGGTAAGCAAACATTTAATCCCAGCTAAGTATCTCAGATAATGGCAAAAAGGATTCATGTTATTTTTGATGCATTTGGTTAATACAAAATACAGCTTTGAATTCAAAGCAACTCCTTGCATTTCTCACATAATTCTTTGTGGCAGTCAGCAACCGGGAAGCTTACACAGGGATCTCAAGCGCCATCACTACTATTTGTATTATAGCTGTGCTGGCCACACTGGCAAATCTGCATTAAAGGACTAATAATATCTAGATTCAGACAGGCTGGTCTAAGTCAAAATCACTTTGGCTATGCCTACATTATGGAGTGATGTGGCTTTTGGTTTTGTCCTCATCCCCATGCATACTCTTGCTTCCCAAAGAAAGGAAGGATGTACGGGTAGCTGACACATCCCCAGCTTGCTTGCCATGTTCACCCAAACCCATCTTCACCAAGAACAAGGACCTCTGGGTATGCACTGCAACATACCTGCACCGTGGCGTGGACACGGTGACTGTGAATCTGGTCACGTGTCAGAGCAAAGATCTTCTGCAAACACAGAGGCACTGCACAGCACCTGCTGCTGCCCACCTCAGCACTGGGAGACATTGAGACTGATGGATACTGAGGCTGTTCCTGCCCCAGGGAAGACAGGGCAAGCAACAGGCAAGAGGTGGCAGGAAAAACTGAAGGGACTTTTTCTCGAAGTTGTTGGCAGAGCTGAGAATTCTCCACTCTCCACAGGGTTGGCCCTTAAACCCTTTTCACTTTTATTAAGTGCAGACGTACTGCAGAGATGCGAGGCTTAGTTATCTAAAGTGAAACTGGAAAGGGTTTTTTCTTCTCCTTTTTTTCTTTTCTTTTTTCCTCCAGACAACCGTGGTGGAATCACTTTTTCTCAGATTTGGCTGTAATTGGAGCGAGGCTCTCTCTGAATCTAATTTCAGCTGGAACTAATTATAGGGGGAAAAGGTCATAAATGTAAGATGGCTGCATAACTATGTTGGAAGAATATTGACATCATATAGTATTAACTCTGCTCCTGTAAAGGCCATAAATACTTAAAAGTAAAAACTGCCATTAAGAGATAGAACAAAATGTACCTACTTCTTTTGATTAGAGGGGGAAATGAGGGAGGGAAAAAATCTCTAAAGGGAGATTTAGAATTATACAATAAAGAAGTGCTGCACACACACAAAAATAATTTAAAAAAAAAACAACCAAGAAAAATACATTGACTGTCTCAGATTAAATCCGGAGCCATACCAGAAACAAACAGCACTACTGCTTCTGGACTAAGCACTATTCAAAATCTTACTGGGAAAATTAATTGCAATAAGAAAAACAGCCATAGAAAATTGCCAAGA
The DNA here is from genome assembly GCA_025331215.1 of Actenoides lindsayi. Classification (NCBI taxonomy): domain Eukaryota; kingdom Metazoa; phylum Chordata; class Aves; order Coraciiformes; family Alcedinidae; genus Actenoides; species Actenoides lindsayi. The sequence goes on along the minus strand of WTSP01005438.1, from coordinate 28,893 downwards.
CTGATAACCAAGCTACAGCCAGCTGCACCGATTCCACACAATCATACCACGTGTGAATGCTGGACACACCAAGACATATCTTAAAGAAAATCCCGTGTTACTGTGCCCCTAACCGTGGGCCCTCTGGGACCAAAATGGCTGCCAAAGCCAGCCCGAGGCCAGGGCTGACCACAGGCAGAGTCTCAGAGGCTTCAGGATGTTCTCCATGAGGAAAAACACAGGCAGATCCAGCCAGGACTCCTCACTGGGAATCTTGTTGTTAAATGTTTTGTGGAATTTTCTCATGGATTTGATAAAATGAAGAATTTCAGCATTTTCTCTATATGTATTTTCTTGTAATTAACACACCAACACAAGCAGAATGACATTATGAATAGGGGTAAATTATACATGCAGCCTAATTTTTGACCATAATATGTTTAAATTAGTCAACAAATTGTTAGTTAGACATAGCTGCACATTTACCATCTTTCTGAAATGAAGTGCAGAAGCTCAATACCTAAACCATTTACATGGTCTGCTTTAGCCCTGAGGCTGAACTGTAGTGATGACCCAATTCAAATTAATAAACACAGAAACCTGCCAGACATCTTGTGATGAGCTGCATTGCAATGAACCTTTGTAGATTCCGCAGGAAGCAGCTGAAAGTAATTCCTGAAACATCAACTGAAATAAGTTAGTAATTAATTTTTCTCTCCCTTTCTCTCATAGCAACCCCACAAATGCACAATACTATCGGGGTCTGCATCAGAACATTTTGCAGTCAGTGACTCTGACTGCAGTCTCTCCATCGAAGCCGTGTGTCGCAGGAGCAAAGGCTCACACTCAGACAGACTTTGCTTTATGTCACCTTCTTCTCCCCTCACTTCACTCTGAAGCAAATTCCTACTAAGTTGATGGAGGTACATAAAGAGATCAAGCAACTGGTCTGCCTTTGCACAGTACGGTGTCTTCCTAACAGTGTTTATTGTTGCATCTATATTAATGGAAAATCATGTTCCCTTTTTGTTCACTTGCAACCACTGAACTCCTTCTATGATCCTTGATTTATGGTCTTTTCTGTAAGTACTTTTCAGTTGCCATCTATAGCCATCAACTGGTCTCACCTGTTTTCTCTCTTTTGTGGTCACAAGAATAACTTGTTCTTTCAACAGAACACATGTGTAATAAAGAGAAAGGAGACAATGATGAGCTTCTGAGAAGTACTCTTGACCGACTTAGGACCAGATGATCATAAATTAAATCCTAGAAAAAGTGGCAAGTCAAGATCAAACAGTTCATCATGAAAAGGAAGAAGATATTTTTGTCCATACTTTGCTCTCCAGTCATTATCCTACTTGCTGGAATATTAATTCTTCAAATTGTTTTTAATTACATGGCCTAGAAATAAATATGCACCACTATCAGCATGCTCTGAGGTTGAATACAAGGGGTACTCCCATTCCAGTCAAGGCACTATTCCAAGGTGATTTACACTCTCATTATAGGCTGTTGCCTTTGTTATGTAAATTTGTAATCAAATATTCTAAACAGGTGATAACAAATAATTTGGGTAAAGATGGCTAGGAGGCAAAATCACAGCCACAGGACCTCACAAGTATAACAGCAGAACTTCACACACACATGTGCACATGAACAGTCCACAAAGGTATGTTTCCATGTTATTAAATCTTCTAACCTTTTTGCTACAAGAAATCAACCTACATCAAACTGGTGACAAAATTTTTTTATAATGCTTAATTTAGCAAACTTCCTCCTCATTATATAAGCTATTAGGACAAAAGCAGCATTAATTAACTTACTGAAATTTTGATCAGATGTTGCAATGATAATTTTTCATTTTAATAGTCTGTTCTAGTATGTATTTTATAGAAATGTTTCACAGAGTGAACCAACAAATTAATGTAATAATTATAATCCTTTTGCTTGATTCAAATATTATGCATCACTCTGTTGTTTAAACACCCTTTCAGTGCAAGAGAAGTATCCTTCTTAAATGCAAAAAGTCCTTTGCTGATACATAATCCATTAGTTTGGGTACTGTCCACAAAGGTAGTGTTTAATTTTTTTTTTTTACAATTTTTGTATTTTTTTTTAATTAACATTTAAGAGGTCAGATTTAGCTTCAAAACAATCTTCTAAAAAAACTGTCTGATTTTCTTTTTCATTTAATTTTTGAACAAGTTCCTTTTTGGTTGGAATTCCAGGGTTGGACATCCACAGGTTGTTTGAAATGTAAGTACTGTATGAAACTCTACCTGGATGGGAACACTGAAGAAATGAGGTGGGCTAACCTGTTCTCTCACAGACAGCCCTGTTTTTCTGCACCAAGCTAGTCTCAGAGTGGGATAAAATTCAGGAGCATCAGGATGCTAAATCCTGGAACACGTCTATTGAGCATGTCTGGGCATTACAAAGTCCCACAGAAACAAAAAAAGGAAGAAAGAGATTGCCTTTTCTAATGGCAGTACAATTCGAACAGAACTGTGCTATCCAGGTTCGACATTTCTCACTCTTGACTCTCTGCCTCTGCATGCAATTGCTAGTCTTTTAGAATTCCAGCCTTAATGAAACAGGTAAGCTGCAGAAAAGATTAAGCTGAAAAATACAGCAGGAATACAGAATGAGGACAGGTGATTGATCTTTGAGTGGATATCCAACAGAGCAATGAAATTCTCAGGCTGGTTCTTCTTTATTTCAAAGTGGTTTTGATTCAGAGGGATTTTATAGCAGCTAAATCATGCAGTTGGCACAGATTGTGCAAGCTTTTCAGCACGTTATGCTCTGAAAGATGTCACATTTGGCAGAGGCAGTAAAGCTCTATGAATTTATTGTTGTTTCCCACCGAACACCAAAATCCAGGGCATCAAAAGATGATACAGCACACGTTACAACACTATTGTGTCAAGTCACCTGCTACCCTGGCTAGCATAAACCTCTGGTGGAATGCTACAAAATGCCAAATGGAGGCCCCCTGTGTAAGGGGAAGAAGAAGGTACAACTGGATAGACTAGTGAGTGACAGCTGCAAACTCAGCCTGTGGTCCTGTAGACATACTGCACACAAGCAATTCAACATATTTGCAAATCCATCTTTTAAACAAATGCACTTCAAGACTGCTCCCCAAAATAATAATTTTACTTTCAGGAGTAGTAATTTTAAAGTGAGACGGACTACTCATGAATATTCAATTATAGATATCCTTGAGTATTCCCAGAATCAAGAACATGTACTGGGTGTTTATTTATTTAATCTACATATTACAGACAATTGCCTTTCTCACAGTGAACAAGAGACTGTTCTGCTAATTAGCACTGTACAAAATGTGTGTAAAGGCACATGAAATAAGAGTAAATTTATTTACTTTTTCTGTCCTAAACTATATATAGACCAAATTGAAATTTCACCACAGCTTAGTAATCTGTACTAAATTCCAAGTGAAAGGCAGCCCATTTTCAGTCAAAAGTGAAAAAAATGTGACGAGAAAAAGATTACAGTGGTTTCTTTAACACTCTTTTTTTTTTTTCACTCAACTTGAGCTAATTGCAAACATCGCAGAGCTTGCTTGAAAACTGTGTTAACGATGTATTCAAAAACCAAAATAAAAATCCACTTTCTCATAGACCAAGACACTCATATGTAAACAATCAACAGAAAAAAGCTATTTGAAAATGTATCAGGAATTCTCTGAAATGGATATAAGGCACGGCTGCCCTCCTATTATAGCCTATGAATCTACAAACTCAGAAAAAAACTGCTACCTTTTGAAATTCTGGAAGTCCCATCCTTTAACAATTTACGTTGAAGGCTATGAGAGATGTTTAAGAAGCTTACACTTTTCCAATTCTAAATATCTAGTCAGGAATTCGGTATCTCAGCCACCCACCTTAGTAGCTACACTATGAGCAACTGCTGCAAGAAAGTTCAGAAGAGTGGTCTGACCCGCAGTTTAACCTTGCAAAGAGTCTACTCCTACTACTGTGGGATAAAAGTAGCATTAATAGAGTTCGGAATGTGATATTTCTCTGTGCATTAAGAGCCCTAGGAAGGTTCTGATATGTACATCAGAAATAGGTAAAACATATCCAACACCCAAGTTTCTCATTATGGGAGATATCATATTAGATTGTTATTCACAACATGAGAATGTCACACTTTTCTGTGTACTCTAGTTCAGCACTTTTCTAATTTCAGAGACCTCAATTTACATTTGTCAGTGTTTGAAGTTAGATGATATTGGTCTACTCAGAAAAGGAGTTAAAGGGGAGAAAGAGGTCATTCACCTTTTGGGCAGCACCATACTTTGATGATGCATAAATAAAGCACAGCACAAGTGTGTCAGCAAAAAAATTGATGTCCTAAAGCCCTTTGATGCAAAGGATGATGTTTGTTAGAAACAAAAGGTTAAATATGTAGAAACTGTAAGACTGAAGTGACAATGTGAAGGGAATCTGGCTAACCTCTTAGCAGAAATCCACCTTGTCATTCATGGTGAGTTTACAGATATGGAGATTTCAACAGATTACCAATGCTGATTAGTAAATGTATATGGAAATTATATTTATAAACTGAATTGTTAGCAATCTGTGGTATATGAACCCTAAAGAATTGGTATTCGTAATGGGCCTGATCCAAAGACCTGTCAGTGGTTTTTTCATTATCTGAATGGGATTCAGGTAAGACCCTCAGATGTCAATCTTCAATAAAGGGGCAGCCGTTTTACCTACACTTAGAGGTTCACACTTCTAGAGCAGGTTGCACACATTCCCACCTGCTACTTAAGGCTAGGAGAGTTTAGCAAACATTTTGTCCTAAACATTCAAAAACGTCTTTCTAAAGCTGAGCAGCAGAGATAACGACAAAAATCCTTGGATGCTTAACTCAATGTATCCAAACATTAACTTGAAAATGTTTCAGAACTTCTTCCAAACTTCTGACGAGGCTTCATTCACATTTGTGGGTGCAGTTCAGAATCAGCAGAGGTTGCAGACTATCTTATCAAGGCATCTACATACCTGAATGAAAATGAACACATTCTTATGTGCTCCTGCCTTTCTGTTTGGATTTTGTCAATGGATTGAATGAGCATGAAAGTCTAACATCAGAGTTTATATGCACAAAAAAGAACTCCTAAGCAGAGTCATGAAATGTTTTGGGTTGGAAGGGACCTTAAAGATCATCTAGTTCCAACCACCCTGTCATAGGCAGGGACACTTTCCACTAGACCAGATTGCTCAAAGCCCCATCCAGCCTGGCCTTGAACACTTCCAGGGAAGGGGCATCCACAACTTCTCTGGGTACCTGTTCCAGTGCCTCATCACTCTCGCAGTGAAGAACTTCTTCCTTACACCTAATCTAAATCTACTTTCTTTCAACTTAAAACCATTACCCCTTGTCCTATCAATATATGCCCCTGTAAAAAGTCCCTTTCCAGCTTTCCTGAAGGCCCCCTTTAGACACTGGGAGGTTGCTATAAGGTGTTCCCTAGAGCCTTCTCTTCTCCAGGCTGAACAACACAATTCTCTCAGCCTGTCTTCATAGGGGAGATGCTCTAGAACTCTGATCACTTACATGGCCCTCCTTTGGACCCCCTCCAGTAGGTCCATGTCATTTTATGTTCGGGGCTCCAGAGCTGGACACATTATTCCAGGTGGGGTCTCATGAGAGTGGAGTGAAGAGGAAGAATTGCCTCTCTCAGCCTTCTGGTCACACATCTTTTGATGTAGCCCCGGATACAGCCAGCTTTCTGGGCTGCTAATGCATATTACTGGTTCATGTTGAACTTCTTGTCAACCAACATGCCCAAGATCTTCTTGGAGTTGCACTCAATCCATTCTCTGTTCAACCTGTATTTGTGCCTGTTATTGCCCTGACCCATGTACAGGACCTTGCACTTGGCCTTGCTGAACTTCATGAGGTTGGCATGGGCACACCTAAGCCTGCCTGGGTCCCTTTGGATGGCATCCCTTCCCTCCAGCATGTCAACTGCATCACACGGTTTGGTGCTGTCAGCAAACTTGCTGAGGGTGCACTCGATCCCACTGCCTATGTCACTGAGAAAGACATTAAACAGCACTGGTCCCAGTACTGCCTGCTAAGGAATGCCACTCATCACTGTTCCCCATTTGGACATCAAGCCACTGAGTGCAACTCTTTAAGTGAGACTGTCCAGCCAATTCCCTATCTGTTGAGTGGTCCAGCCATCAAATCCATGTCTCTCCAATTTAGAAACAAGGATGTTTTGCCAGACAGTGTTGAATGCTTTGCACAAGTCCAAACAGACTTGCCACGGGTAAGCTTCCCAACAGTACATGGTGAACAATCTCGAGCACACAGTTTTACACCTTCACACTTAAGCTTTTCTAAGTCTGACAAGTAAAAAAAAATTGTACTTACATATCACATTTTCCATCTATTGTACAGCAATAAAGACTTTACAAATGGAAGTAAAATCTTAAACCAGACACAGAAGTCAGAAGAACAGTGGAGTTTTGAGTTAGAACAATGAATTCATTAAACCAAACCAACCAACCAAACAAACCCCTAAAGTGTTAAAACAAGGCATTTGAATAGTAACAACTGTTAAAATGAGCTCTGAAATCTCCATGCAACATGAGATTTTCATTGGCAAACAATTAAATCTCTCTTTAAGTGCACTTTCTCTGTAGAACCTAATTTATAATCTTATCAGGCATGTCTCTCAGAAGAATTTGCTACTAGTCTAAGCCTTTATCTGCACAATGCAGAATACTAACAATTGTCTTGTATGTTTGTTTCCAATGTCAAAGACTGAAATTCCAATTTAAGGTTCTGACTGCTTTCAGAATTTGGTATTATATTTAAAGTGCTGTCACTTTTGTTCACATGGTGTGTCAGAAAAAGAAAATGTAAGAATAAAAAAATTCTGTTGATGGTAAGAAAGAAGGAGAAAGGTGATGTACTTGGGCATCAGTTTGCTATAGTTCATTTGCTGTTTTATCATTTTCCTGTTACTCTCCAGAGGCCTATTTCGTTTCAGCCCTACTCGTTAGAATTTTTTACAATAAGCATTAAAGGAAGTTAGAGGCAAGGTAGAATTAACAGTGTGCACTTTATGTATATTGCATCTAGCTATGAATTTTTGAAACCTCTAGTAAGTATTCCTATACATACACCTCTAGCTGCTGTATATTTTGCACCACCTAGTTTTCATATCTCATTGCCTTTGGTTTTTCTAGAAATCTGTAATAGCTTAATCTTTCCTAACCATAGACCTACATCACAGTGTACTTTTCTGACTAGAATAATAGCGTACAATAATTTCAAGCAAACAGTTTAAATTCTAAGAACTGCTAACCTACCTCTTTTTTTCACTTCAGCAGAGTTCACAAGAGAACAAAGAGATTTTTTTTTAGCAAGCAAATCATACAGCTCTGCATTATTATTTTCCTCCATTCCCCCCAGTCCAAGTTCTGAAATTCTTTAAGAAATGGAACCACAGCAGTCACACACAGTACTAGCCCAGAGAGTATTTGTTTCATTTAACTTTTTCTTTTTAATCCCACATAAAATCCTGTTAATTCTTTCAATATAAATAGGCCACATTACTATTCCAAGTTTCCCCTCCCCTCTTATTTGGCTCAGAACACCTGATGGTTAATTCCCATTAATTAGTCTTTGGTTATCACCAGTTATTGTCACCTGTTCAGCCTGAAAATGTCTACAAATTTGAGTTTGCTGATTGGCATCATAAGATCCCTATAGCACACAACTAGAGTGTATTTTTTTTCTATAAGACAAATCACTTTTCACTTACACACTCCATCTATTGAGTCTCATTTGGTAATAGTCCTTTAAAAATTATAGTGTTTTTCACAGAATAGACTTGTCATTGCCATACCTCCTATCAAGCCCAGATGGCTGCTTCTATAAAGGAGAGAAAAACAGAAAAGGGAATTAAATGAAACCCTCTCCTTAATAAGTATCCAAGTCAATTTAAATACTTCCATTTCAATTTTTACATCAGAGTCATGCCCTAGTATTAAGGCATGAAGAACATTCTCAGTGTGCTAATAAGCCCCATGACATGTTTAACTGACATTTCAGTAAGTGGAACAAGCTGTAGTTTATTTTTAACTACTATGGTATGAAGCTGCAGGTAAACTGTGTTAGACACAGTGGCCCAGTGCATTTGATTTGGGTTCACTTCCAGCTGAACTTAATGAGGTGACCTTCTAACTAAAACCAACACAAAATAATATTTGAGATTTGGAGGAGGTACTTCTAGAAGCAACATTTTAAATTCTCAAAGCACGTGACACAAGAACACCCAATATCCTAGTAATTACTTCACTTTGTTCTCTGTAATACATGCTGTGGATTTATGGCCATTCAAGGGAGATGATTAGTACACGTTCTAGATCTGAAGTTCTGCAGTAAGAATGAGCTCCGGTATTTTTTGTGGAAAAATATCCACAAAACTCTGATAACATCTTTCAAGCCTTCCCTTACTGTTACACAGTACCCCTGCAAGTATGAAAGGAGATACCAGATACAGAACGTGGAAACTGCTGGCCCTGAAAGGTGGAAAACTTTGTGCCATTTGGGAGTCAAGCTCCTTCACTTCATAGAATGGTTTAGGGTTGGAAGGAACCTTTAAAGGTCATTTAGTCCAAGCCCCCCTGCACTGAGCAGGGACATCTTCAACTAGAACAGGTTGTTCAGAGCCGTGTTCAACCTGACCTTGAATGTTTTCAGGGCTGGGTCATTTATACCCTCTATGGGCAACCCATTCTAGTGTTTCGCGGCCCTCACCATAAAAGATTTCTTCCATCTTCCTCTGGATCTGCTGAGAATGGGCCAATGCAATCATTGAATCACTAGCAGATGTGGCAAGAAAGAATCTCAGTTCAGAGATCTGTGCAGCTTATTATTAAGGTCAAAAAAGCCCCTTTTCCATAACTCACCAGTTCTGATTCATTATTTAATGTTTGCACAGTCCCCCGTGGGGATGTCTGTGAGCATTTTCTTGTACTGTAGCTGCAGTTTTGAGGCAGGTTTGGTGACAAAGTCAACCCATCTAAAAACACTGGTGCCTCTAAACAATTATTTTCAAGAGAGCCACCTAGATATATATAGCTGTGTAAGTGAGGTTTAGGTTGTATCTAGTAGCATTAACAATGCTATAGATAGGTACTGAAAGGTAAAAAAGCTATCTTCTGAGCCTGAAATTAAGTAACCTAATAAAAGGTTTTATGAATACTAGAAAATAAATGGTTTCGTCGTGCAATACTAAAACCCAAACTGTTTCTTCCTAGCCTATACTAATGACAAATCACAACGTTCTGATGACTAGAACAGACATTAACAAACTCACCTGCACTTTTCTCTTGTCCTTATCTACCTTGGGGCAGGGAGTACAGCTCAGACTCTTCAATCCATTTGGCCATCAAATTCCCTTTGAAATTGAGTTGTTAGGTTCCTAACCGGTTTTGAGAATCTGGGTTTAAATGGGGATACAGTGTCTGCTTATTGCTTTGTGTCTGGAGCCTATGAATCAGATAGACTCACACACAGTGGAATAGGATTATTACTTCATGGCATGGGCAGGCAGCAGCAGTCACGATATAGCCCTTTGAGATCAAGACAGCAAGAAATTCATGAAGATTTAAAGTAGTTAAAGGAGTTTATTTTCCAGGTGGGAAATCCAGGTGTCAGAAGGAAAGTAACTATAAATTTTCAACCCAGCTTTCCACATAAAATGTAAAGCCATTTGGAGTACACAGAAAGCTCAGTATGAACTACGGCTGATAGCTGGTACAGGGGTATGGTCAGTGGTTTTAAATGATTGATGGTGCTATCTCTGTACTAAAGTACTACGGTTGGAACAGAAAGAAATCAAGATCTGTTATAATGGTGCTTTATACCTTTTTTTCTTCCTCTGATGGTCAAATAGAGTTCAGTTGTACAGAATGATTGTTACTTTGCACCACTGATACATATGGTAGCTCTCCATACATCTACTACAGAACTTTATTCCAATGAACAGAATAATACAGCATGTGGAGATGGTTCTTAAAACATCTCCTAATTTATTATTGTCTTTTTAGAAAGAAAAGAAAATCAAGCATATTCAAATTGTTTAGTTATTTTAGGTGAAGAAATATGTATGTGAATAAATATTTAATGTTGCGCTTTATTCCTATTTCAATACACAAAAGAGCATTAAGGTACATCAAGGACTCAGCTCAATAGATCTGTTACCTTTAACTTGTAACAACTTGGGGCTTTCACCCACAACATCATGTAGAATAGTCTGGAACAGCTGGGAAACTCAAATGCAAGCTGAAATAACAGCACAGTGCACATACTTGAGATAACTGCGGGCACTCACTCTTTCCTTTTCCTTTTGAAATGCCAGGACCATGTAAGTATGCAACAAAATATCAGATACTTTAATACAATTTTCCTGAAATCAGTGACACTGCTCAAGGACTCTTCTACATAAAAAAGATAGATGAACAAGTGCTGAAAAAACAGACTACGAAATACCCTCTAAGAAAGAGTATGAGACACTGACTCTATACTCAGCTCTGAGATCAGTGTTAGCTGACTGGCATTTCTCTTTCTGAGAAAAGATCAATGAAGAAAAGATCAGCTGAAGAAAGATCGATGGTGACCAGACAAACCATTAATTCATAAGAAAAGAGATTTTACTTGGAGAAATAGGACATTACCCCGAGGCTCAAGCTCAGACTTGATCATTCCTATATCTTAGATGTTGAGCTGCTTCTCACTCCAATAAAGTGCAAGCCCTGCAAGAACAGGATGAGAACAAGCTCCACACTGGACAGACTTGCTGACAGACATAGCAATGGTGAAGCAAATAAGATTATAAATATTCATGTCACATGTGAAAATGCAGCCGCCAATTTCCACAAGTGGAGGTGTCTCTCATGCTTTTGCAACAAAACAGGACTACTCTTGATAACCCTGAATTTGCTATTCCTTCTGTTCTGAGGTCCGCAAGTTCTCTTGCAGTTGTAATACCTGAATGATGGCTAGTTGCTTTTTAAATACTGTCACAAGCACTCACGATGTCACAAACATGTCACTTTTACTCCTCCCTCCTCCTCCTTTCTGTAGGGAGCGAAGTGTATTACATTATGTTGGATTGTTGTATTGTTAGGGAAAGGTGGGGTTGTTTTGTTGTGCTGTTTAGTTACCTTCCACTTAGAGTACTGAAACTCTAGATGGTAACTATTCTCAGAGTGATTGGGAAAAAAAGCTCTCTTTCAATGATAAACTTTTGCAAAACCCAAAAGAGATGGAAAACCTCAGATAAATAAGACTATATACCACAATGTGTATGTATATACCTAGAAAAGCATTCTGCAGTAATAGAGAAATGAGGTGCTCAGAGAAAAGTGCTCGGTGGCTGAGAAAAAAGCTTTGATGTTTTTGAGACATTAAAGGAGTTGTTAAAGCACAGATCACCTGTGGGTATTGACAAGGAGAGGCAGCACTACTGTACTGATCATGTTTTAAAGTGCTGCTCCGTGTAAAGTATAAACAGCACAGCAGCTTTAACCAGAGTGTCCTGCTGTTTCAACAGTAGAAAATAGCTTGAGATGAGAGTATAAGCTTCATTTGAACCAAAGTTCCAGCTTTTCCAGAATAAAGGAGGAGCTTTTATTCTAATATATTTGTTTCTGTCTGATGTCGCTCCATCATTTCTTTGAAGAGGATCACACAGCTATCACTGGATGCTAACCTGCTGCACTCCTGACAGGGTGATACAAATGTACAACAAGAGGGTAACAGTGAGGCATTTGGGGGAAGCACTAAAAAGGCAGCTGAAGCTATGTTCTGATGAAAAAAATGGATTTTGAAAGAAAACAAGAAAAACCTCAAATAGGAGTAGAGAAGCGAATTTAGAAATGAGCAGTCAGAATTTTCTGGAGCAAAAGGGGAATTACAAAATAATGCTCAAGTGTTTCTAGGGTTACAAACATCAGATGAGTTCTGGGAACAGCGAGTTCCACCTGATAGATTTAATTAAAAAGAACCCCAAACATCCCATGCAAGAAACAGAGTACTCGCCCAGGTTAAGTCACTACCTTTGCTGTTTGTGCTAGGAACTAAATATAAAATCGCAGCCTCTCTAATACTTACTTAAGATGACATACTACTAATTATGATAAAGTAACTTTTGGACACATACTTAATACATACCTGGAGCCAATACACACTGTCTTAATGGACTGTCACATATACCCAATGAAACTATTAATTTAATCAAGCCTTAGTCACTTCTGTGGTTAAAAGGAATAAACCTGGTTTTATAAATCCAATCTCAGATCACTAGGTAATAGCTATCCATTGCTCATTAATTTTTTGCTACTGTTATCAAAAGAAGAAAAATCAGATTAAATCTGAAGTATTACTTAATACATTTCAATAATGCTTTTAGAATGTCTGGACCTTACCCATACTTTCTTTCCATTGTGAAGTTTCACAGAAAAAATGGAGAGAAATAATTTAGTATTATAGGAAGGCAATTCAGAAAGCATATAATATAAACAATAGTGTTTTCCCCAATTCTCTTCCTATTGCTACCTATTCCTTTGGAAAAGTGGGGTGAAAAATCTTGGTATAGCAATAATTTTCTAAACAAAAAAAATGTTTTTAAAATACACATAATTTTATGTGATATATACTTCAACTTGTAAGTACATTCCTAGGGAATCAATGAAGAATTATCCAAAATTTCAACCAATTTTTGGCAAAAAGCCAAGACCCACATTTTTCACACACACACACCACCCCATACTCTGCTCACACCCTGAAGCCCTGTGCTCTGTCCTGCTCTGTTCCGTTTGTCTAGCTGCACATGCAGCTCCATGCATTGCACATCTAGCCAGAATGCACAGAGCTCGTGACTGGGCTCCAGCTGGCCACTGAACTTCATGAGGTTTTGATATTAGCATGCTAAGTGTAGCGGTGCCCCAGATAGCCCAGTCTGACGCACTAGGAATAATCTTTCAGAAGAAAAGGGTAACAGGAGGGTAGCTAGCAGAGAGTATGATTACTTCAGCTAACAGTGTGCACTACTAACACTTTCAGATTTCTTTAATATATCATTTTTGCATTTTTTGGACACTGTTCTTCAGTACCCATTACGGGAACGGGTCTTGCTGGTGAATTTGAAGGAGGAGAATACACAGCTTCACATCCCATGAACTCTGAGAGTCTTTTTTGCTTTTGTTCAGATTTCAGCACAACTTAGTGGGTGAAATCAAAACCTCTTTCAAGTCATTGAGAGTTTTGTCATGGGTTCAAAGAGGCAGAGCTTCTTTGTGAGGATAAGCTGGAGCTCCATTTTGCCAAACTCCACATGACCAAAATGCATTGTTCATTTATAGCTGCCTTGATCATAAATATGTCTCATTTTACTTTACTCCGAATCACTCCCCTGAAGTTTTAACTTACATATTTATTGTTGATTCAGAAATACCAAACTAATAATGACAGTGTGACTTAATGGCCAATACAATTTAGACATTTGTCATTTTTAAGCAGAACTTAAGGAAGAGAAGCATTTAATAAGGTTTACATTCTTTCTGGATAAAATTCCACGCTATCTAATCACCAGTCCTATGGCTTTGCCTTTACTGCAATAAATTATTTCCATACTTTCTTGTCAGAGGTTTATCAGAGAACTGGCACAAGAAAACACTCCTTGATTTGTCTCCAGTCAGAGTTCACAGACTAGCTCAGGGAAACCGCACCCCATTCATTTTTTCGGGGGAGTTCTAGCTCAGCTGACAGTTAAACTCAAAAGCTGAATTTCCAGCAGAAACTTCACAGTGCATTTTAATACGGCATTCAGTTTAATTAGCACTTGGGCAATTCCTTTTGTTCTCGGTAAACAACAGTAAGATTTGACAAGGCAGGGAAGAGAGTGTATTTGTTGCTTTCATATGTCACTCAAACTAGTCCATCACCATTCCCAAACTATTACTTCTTTACACGAACTTCTGCTAAATAGTGTTAGATTTTTAAGTCTAAAACTGGCAGGTTTTCCCAGGGTTGCATCTGATATCAAAATCAAGGTTTATTAACATTACAAAGAGCACTGCTGTCCTGTAGTGCCCCTTTTATCATTCTAAGCAGCTGCCTTGAGGCAATGCGTTTAACCTTGGGAAATGGGAGAGGAATTCTGGGAAGCTAGAAATCTTTGACAGCTCAAGCCTTTTACCTCATCCAAAATCTGCTCTACAACTTCAGCTCTCACACTGAAAAAAAACCTGAGACCCTTATTTTCATTTGATGTTTATCTATTCTATTCATTGCACTTAAAATGGAAAGATAGGACAGTATTTACTTACAGTGATCTTCCATTTGTGCTTCAAGCACACCAGTGATTTTTTCTTTTCTCTACTGAGACTCCTATCAGAAAGATAATGCCACAGGGCACGTGTGTGTGTGCATTGTGGGGACACTGAACAAAACCCCAAACCATTTAGCAGTGTGCTAAATTTTTAAAACTAGTTCTGCATGTTATCATATTCCTATTTGGTTTATGTTTTATGATAAATTTCACATTACATTTGCTATTTCATCACCTGTTGCAATAGTGAAGAACTGTCACCGTTTCAGTTATAAGCCCTTATTTGTCAGAGTTTAGGGCTCAGCTGTAAAAACAGAATTCCTTTTGAAGTTTCAGATATCGATACTCACTTTACGCACAGCTTTTTCTTTTAGAAGGTCCTTAAGTACTTCCTAAGCTACACATGAATTTAACTTTTGAAATGCAGCCAATTCTACAGTTTCTAGCTGGCCCGTGGCATACTGCAAAACACCAAAGCAGTGTGGATACAAATTAACCCTCAGGCATTAAACAAACATCTACAGTTTTAAATTTGGAGCAGATCATCTTGAGTGCCATTGTGCACCTTATACAGGACAACCAGGGGACCAGGCCCAGTTAGCATGGGTTTATGACAGGCAGATTCTGCTTGACAAACCCCCTCTCTTTCTATGACATGATGACCCTCTAACGGACCAGGGAAAGGCTGTGGATGTTGTCTACCTGGACTTCTGTAAAGCCTCTGACGCTGTTTCCCACAGCATTCTCATGAAAAAAAGGGCTGCTCATGGCTTGGATGGACGTACGCTCTGCTGGGTAAAACACTGGCTAGATGGCCAGGCCCAAAGAGTGGTGGTGAATGGAGTTAAATCCAGCTGGTAGCCGGTCACAAGTGGCATTCCTCAGGACTCAGTACTGGGACCACTTCTGTTTAATAGCTTTACTAATGATCTTGATGAGGAGCGAGAAGACACCCTCAGTAAGTGTGCAGACTACACCAAATTGGGTAGGAGTGTTGATATGCTTGAGGGTAGGGAGGCTCTGCAGGGGGACTTGGACAAACTTGATCAGTGGGCTGAGGTCAACTGTATGAGCTTCAACAAGGCCAAGTGCTGGTTTCTGCACTTGGGCCACAACAACCCCATGCAAAGCTACAGGCTTGAGGAAGAGTGGCTGGGAAGCTGTTGGGCAGAAAGGGGCCTGGGGGTGCTGAACAACAAGCGGCTGAACATGAGGCAGCAGTGTGCCCAGGTGGCCAAGAAGGCCAATGGCATCCTGGCCTGTATTAGAAATAGTGTAGCCTGCAGGACCAGGGAGGTGATTGTCCCTCTGTACTCGGCATGGGTGAGGCCACACCTCAAGTACTGTGTTCAGTTTGGGGCACCTCAATACAAGAAAGACATCAAGGTGCTGGGGTGGGTCCAGAGAAGGGCAACTAAGGTGAGGAAGGGCCTGGACAACAAGTCCTATAAGGAGCAGCTGAGGGAACTGGGGCTGTTTAGTCTGAAGAAAAGGAGGCTGAGGGGAGACCTTATTGCTCTCTACAACTCCCTGAAAGGACACTGTAGAGTGGTAGGTGCCAGTCTCCTCTCACAAGTAACTAGTGACAGAAAAATAGAGAATAGCCTGAAGCCACATCAGAGGAGGCTGAAACTGGACAGTAGGAAAAATTTTTCCACTGAAAGGGTTGTCAGGCATTTGAACAGGCTGCCCAGGGAGGTGTTTGAGTCACCATTCCTGGATGTGTTTAAAAGCCATATAGATGTGGTGCTTGGGGATATGGCTTAGTGGTGGACTTGGTAAAGTAGGGTTAATGGTCGGACTTGATGATCTTGAAGGTCTTTTCCAACCTTGGTGATTCCATGATTTTATGATTTTGGTATAGAATCTCTCAAACGAATAAAAAACAAAAGTCCTTTTTTTTCCATGAAGTTTCTGAGGAAAATGAATACAATAAGCTATGCTGTTCAGGGTCAAATTTAGAGAAAATAATCCACAGATCTTCTAAGTGAGAGAGGGAATTATGCTTTATCTTAAAGGAAAATCAGACTTCTCTGCTTTCCTAGGGTATATTTACATGGCACAGTATAGTGCTTTTCCTCCTCAGCAGGAAATATTAGCCTAGGCAGCAGCCAGCATTACTATAACTACACTACTTCTGCAGTCATTTGTAGCCTCCTACTCCATCTGAAGTCAGGTATCTCGGTACAAAGCAAGAGTGAGCCGACAGATCAAAACTGGCATTTTAGCCCTCTAAGCTCAGGGGACATGGCCTGTGCTCTCTCTATTCATAGCTATCTCCATCTAATGAGATTTTGCTCTTATTCAGGTGAATTTTTCAGCTGCTCTAACCATAAGCAGCTTATTGTTTTACTTCAGCTTTATGAAAATGTTTCAGCCAGCCAATTCCACTTTGACACATGTTATTGGCTATGCAGCGTGTCTGGATTCTGAAAGATCACAGTGTAATTCCTACTGTATAAGGATCTTTCACACTGAAGTATTTTACAGGTCAGCAAGTCCATTTCAAAATCACAAGTGAACATTGTGTTCACAATGAGAAAAGAAAGTGTGGGATCTATTTATGTTTGCATCTAGAACTGGAGCTCGTAATCAATACTCAGATAAGAAGTTAATCTTTATGTCTCTTCTAGGATAGTATTTGTGCCCACAGACTGTTATTTTGACTACCCTATCCACAGTCTATGCCTTCTCTGATGAAGAGGAAGCGAACTGCTACAAACCAGGAAAAGTGCCCTATGTAAACAGTACAGGAGCTCACTTTCTCTAGCCATAGCATGGTCTAGTCACAACCATCATATTTATATCCCCATTTCCTTTTGTTCCAGACATTTCACTTGAAGTCAACTTGAATGAATGATTAGTGCTACCTCTCCAACTTCCTTCTCCATCTAAGAAAGCAAGTCATCAACTTAAGTGAGAGACTGCTGTCCAAGATGGAGAAATGTCTCTCTGTCCAGCTCAGCATTTCTATGGACTATTAACAAGCACCGACTCACTGGCAAGGTAATGTTTCGCGTAAAACTCAGGTCCCAGCAGCTCCAATGTATTAAATATAAGTTGAGTATTTCTGCAGATTACTTTCCAGCATCCTGGTAAATCATTTCAAACTCCTTCTCTCTGTACTCTCAACTAGCTAAGTTATGTTTTTTTCATTACCGCTCTTAAAATCAGGGCTGCTTTGTGTTTGTACATCAAAGTGATGTATGTATGCATAAACACTCAGCATCCATAAGAAAAACTTCTTATCACTGTTGTAAAAGTGTATTGCTGATTTATATGCCATCAGTGCATTATAATAAATATTTCACATACATACTCGTATAGCGTATATCCAAAATATATTTAAGGAAAGCTGAGGCTATGAAATCAAACATTTCAAAGTTGTTACTCTGCTACCCTGTTACTACTTTCAATTGTCCTGTCAACTGTACTCCAGCCCTTTTCACGGTAACATTCTGAAGTACTTACTCCTCATTCACATAAAGGATCTCGGGGACTCCTTTAGAATACACGTTTCTTCTGTAGTAGATGCCTAAAGCACAGTTATCACTGCATAGGGGACAACTGCAGCTTGAAGAAGTAAGGTGAGTTTTACATCAATTATCCTGGCAAACACAAGTATTACATTGTTTCTTGGCATAAGTACTACAGTGGCCTCAGCACCCTGCTTTGGGACTTACACATGAGTATCTGCTGCTTTGTCACAACTTGAAGCACTTTGCTCTGAACAGTCATCGCAAGGAGAAAGATAAGTAATGTAGTTGCCTGCACTGGCAGCTTTCACATTAGCATTTTCTAAGAAAGTAAATGACTGTAGGAGCTTCAATTAGGGATGTCCTTTAACTTCCATAGATTTAATTTTGGTAAGTCTGATGTCCTTCTGCTTAACTCTCACCACCTGCTCAGAAATGCTTCTCACATTGCCATCTCAATTGGTGGCACTTGTCTGCTTGGTCAAACACCTAGATGTACTGTTCAATGAGGAACAGAGCTTTGAGGCTGACATCTGACACATTATCAAGCTATCTTATTACCACTTTAGGGATGTGACCAGATTAAAATGTGTGCTCTCACATGCAGATGCCAAGATTTTTGTTCATGCTGTCATTATGTCCAGACTTGAGTAGGCAATTCACTTTTCTCTTTCCTAAGGAACAAAGCTTGCTATGTCACTACCTTCCAAACTTGCTTTTTACAGAGATTTATGTTATACTCTATTAGATGCCATGTACATTCCAGAAATACCAGATGCATGAGACTGGAATATTATGAAATAATTGAACATGCAATACTGTAGTACAGGTTGACTTATTTTATCCCTTTTCCTTTCCTTTGTAATTTTATATATATATCTTACACACACAATAGGCCAAATACAACCTTCTTTTAAATCAATAGTCTCAATGGCATTCTATTTAAGACTAGGGATGTAATTAATGTATTTATAATATAGGTGTTTCAGATATAGAGATAGAAACAGCCTTTTTAGGATTAAGCACTTCATTATCATAGCCTCTTATCAAAAAAAGAAATAGAAAATTTTAAAAATAATGAAACTTTCATATTCCTCCCTAATTTCTAAGATACAGATTGCATACAGGGCTCTTGAATTTAGAGAAAAGTTTCAGTTTTGGGAAAAGTAATTCATTTTGTTGCCTCTAACTCTGCCCTCTTCTGATGCTAGAGGTAAGATTCCACTGCTTTAATTCCTTGGCAACCTATTCTTTTGACTAATCTCTTATTTGGAAGATATTGAGCGTACGTTTTCCTTTGTTAAATCTCACCTCATTAATCCTAGTTATATACCTTGTGACAGTGCTAAACAATTGCTTTCCTTTTTTGAAGTCTACAGCTATGTAATACTGGAAGATAATTAGTATATCCCCCTTAGTCATTCTTTGACCAAGCAATGCATATTTAGTACTCATAATCTTTCCTTGTTAATCCCTTTACAGCTTCTATTACTCATCCTCAAAACCTCTCCAGTTTGTTAGCAGTCTCCGAGCACTAGGTAACAGGAATTAAAGAGATTATTCTAAGGCAACATTTACCAGTGCTGTGAATAAAGGGTTTGCTATTTCAAGTTATTTTGCTTCACCTGGACACACACTGAATCTCATAAAACTGGACTTGGGTGTCTCCACTCCAGAACTGGATCTCATCATTACAGAAGCTGATGAAATGTTCTTCAAATCCAGTCCAATCCAAACTTCCTCTTTATTGTCTTTAATATAGAGCCTCTCAATCCAGCCAAAAGTTATTCCCCTGAGAAGATCCTTTTCTTTTGGGAAGTTCTTCATTCCCAGCCAGATCACTGTGACAAAGTCAAAAACTACTTTTCTGCATGAAGGGCAGATCCTTACGGAAAGAAGAAAACCCAAACAGTAAAGCAAAGTTAGAATTCATATTTTTAGGAGCTGTGTGAAAGAGGGGAAATGAAACTCATTAATCTTTATTGTTTAAGCTTAAGTAACATTAACAATAGGAGAGGTCACAGACATAGTAATTATTAAGCACTAGATTAGATGGAAGAAAGATAGACATAAAAGCTGGAATTCATGGAAAACAGAATACTGGACAGTGCTGCCATGCTCTGTTAATCCAAATAATTTATTCAGTATTTTTTGTATTTTCCTGTTATTTTGGTATGAACTGGACTAATCAACTTTAGATTGATTGAAAAGTCTCTGGACAGCTGGGCTCAAAGGATAATAATCAGTTGTAGATGATGCTAAATTGGAGGACTTGGGTGGCATGCAAAACATCAGACTTCCAATTTAGAGTGACCTTAAGAAAACTGATGATGAAGCCAACAGAAACCTCAGCAAGTTCGAGAAATGCAAAATTCTGCACCTGCAGAATCATCCTATTTTGTACCTGCCTCATTAGAGACTGGGAACCAACTGGCTGAGGAACAGCCCTGCTAAAAGGACTAGGGTCATAGTACCAGACTGAATACAAACCAGCACTGTGCTCTTGCTGCAGATAAGACAAGCTGCATACGAGGCTGTATAAGCAGAAGCATGGCCAGCAGAAGGAGTGAAGTTATTATTCCCTTCTGCTTGGCACTGGTAAGACCACACCTGAAGCAGTGCATCCAGCTGTGGAAGGACAGAGTTTGGAATGCTGCCCAGTTCAAGAAGGTTGTTGAGAAACTGTGGAGAAACACAGAAAATTACTAAAATTACTAAAATTACCTCTGACATATGACTTATATAAAGAGAGACTTAGTCAGCTGAGCTTGTTTAGTCCAGGGAAGAGAAGGCTAAAGGGCAATCTAATAGTAGCCTACAACTATTTCAAAGGAAATTACACCGACAATGGAGCCAAACCTCAGCAGTGCCAGACGGTAAAACAAGGGGCAACAGCCACAAACTGCAGCCTAGGAGGCTCCAGCTGGAGATGAGGTAAAATTTCTTCACTTTGAGGGTACTGCAGCACTGGACCAAGTTATCTAGAGATAAAGAGGAATCATCATCTGTGGAGGCTTTCAAGGCTTGACCAGAAAAGCCTACAGCTGTCCTGACCCTCACTGGCAGTAGCCCTGCGCCAGGCAAGAGGTAGAAACAGGTAACCTCCAGAGATCTCTTCCACTGCATATTTTTATGATTCTGTCAGTTTATGCTTTGCTCAAAGTCTACATTAGACTTACGAGGAAGCTCCTTTAATGCTTCCTTCCATGGTTTTACACAAAAGAGAGATTAAAAACACAACAAAAGAATTCTGCCACAGAAACCAAACTGCTCTGACAGTTCAGGCAGTGGCCAGATGTGTCTGTTTCAGCTAGAGATTACCGCAGTCATCATCTTCTGCTGCTTGTCATCTTCATCCACCGCATATATTCTTCACTCTCTTTCTTATACTAGATGATTTAAACACATAAAGAGTTCCCCTAACCCACTTGTGCAGAAGTGAACCAGGTTAAATATCTTGTTGTTAGGCATGGTTAATTAGCACCAAAGAGAATACAACCACTGGAGGAAAAGAGACCCATACTGTGCAGCTGGATGCAGTAATTGCTTAACCACATTAAGCTGCAGTAAGAATACTGCCTCCAACTGCATGCATAGATCCCTATCAAGGAATCCATTGGCAGGACAGAAGGCTTACTGTAAAAAACATGAGGCGATTCTGAAGCTATTGTACCATGTGAAGCAGCACAAACAGCTTTCTGTACCTGCCATAACCTCTCTTATACCTTGAGAATTTCAAATGCATAAGGTACAAAAGGAATAAAAGAGGTAATATGTATAATTCATAAGACATGTAAATTATTTCTGCTTGTTTCCAGATTAAAAAGTGTGTGGGTGTTTGCGTGTGTGAGGATGGAAATTCACGACTGCCCTGAAGAAAGGTAAACAGAGAATCGGAAACAAAGAAGAGGTTATGAAGAAGGGATGGGGATCACTGTTCCAGCAAACTGGATTAACTGATCCTGTTCAGACATCTTTTTTTCTACGCAGAACAAGAGCTATGAGCATTATAGTAGTTCTTTGTTAAGTCTTATATTTTATGCCTGATGTCAGCTCCGAATTGTCACCTCAAGAGCAACCTACTGAAGGAAAAATGCTGTAGCACGAGCACAGTATAAATGTAGTGGCAGTACACCCACTGATGTAGATTTTCCCATTTATTGATGACACCATGTTTTCAAATTTTTTCAAGAAAGAAAATGACAAAATCATGTGGATCCTAGTCAGGATGAAGAGTAAATTATGCAGAAAGGGGACAGGTATTTGCTTACATTCATTATAGATATAGCATCTTACCAAAGATACCTAGTCCAAGTCAGAGGACTCAAAACATGGCACTTGTGATGGGAATGCTTATTCATAAATAAAAGACATAATCTGAATTGAGCCATGGCCAGCACTGCAACATTATAAAGAAAGGAGCTCATGGCATCTGTAGATCACTCAAACCAGGACAAGAGAGATGTCTGTTTTGGCAATAAACTACTTGAGAATAGAATTCTAGATCTGCTCATGGCTGGGTTCTGCACAGAACAGAAACTCTAGCATGCTTTCTGGACCCTTTATCCTCCTACCAGATACACTACGGACTTTTTAAAGCAGGGAGATCATAACAACAAACATTACAGAATAAACTAGACTGGATTATTTTGGGATCTTCCGGCATATGTGCAAGGTGTCTAAGAGAAGTATAATTGGATGGACTACTGACAGCAGAAAGAAATCCATGGCATTTACAAGCCTCTTTCCAACTCAAAAAAACTCAGCAATAATGGATGAGTGCTCCCTTCATGAGAATTTCCCATTGGATTGAGTAGCACTGCCAAGGCTTCTGGTCCACTGCCAATGAGGATATAGCCAGTGTTTCTTTTTTTTTTTTTTCTTCTCTGCTAGAAGGAGCTGTAGTACAGCCAAATCAGTCTCTTATACCACAGGGGTTACAACACTGGTAGTACATGTACAATTCTTGTAGATCTCTCAGGAGACAGTAAAATTTCAGAGATAAATTTCAAGGCAGAAATTCAGACTTTAAGGAGACAGTAAGGAATTAAAACACTCCAGGGAAGCATACTGCTGGAATGTCCTAGCAGTAAAGACCTAAAGAGCACAGGTATTAAATTAAACATGTTGTCTCAGAATCCTGCCATACTGACACTGGCTGTCAAAAGGCATTTCAGGATGAGACAGAGAGGCTCGGACTATTTCTACAGCAAGGGTAGCAGCAAAAAAAAAAGAAAGACCCTTGTTTACATCTGGCCAAAGGACAGGATTCCAAGTTAGGTTACTTACAAATGCTGTTGACCCAGTATAGATTGAATATAAACAGAGAAAAGGAAGCTTTTTTTTTTTTTTTTCAAGGACAACATCACACTTTCAGTGTATTTTCACTTCCAAAGCACTTCTCAGATTCCCCTTCAGACCATCTGTCAGGAGTTCAATACCTTCCTTATCTAACTTAGATAAAAACTAACATCTTACGTGACGTGTTAGCATTTGCAAGATTTTCAATCTTCCTAATTGCCCCAACTAATTCTGTTCCATTTTTCCTTGCAGCACTGGTTGTTTGACTGCTGCATCTAGTGTAGCACAGCAATTTCTGTTTCCCCCTTCCTTCCTTTAACCCCTGAATCTGAGTCCACGCTCCTGATGCTTTGTCATTGCTCTGTACCTTTTGCTTGGTTCTCTCCACACTTTTGCTTTTCCACTGCCAATTTTCCCTACACGCAAACCACAGTCAGGTGCCATTGCAGCATGTACTCACCACTGGTAAGGCTGCATCTCAAATACTGTCTTCAGTTTTGGACTCCTCACTACAAGAAGGTCATTGAGGTACCAGACTGTGTCCAAAGAAGGGCAACAAAACTGGTGAAGGGTCTAGAAAACAAGACTTAGGAGGAGTGGTTGAGGGAACTGGGATTGTTTAGCCTGGAGAAAAGGAGGCAAGGGGGCAAAGTTCTCTAGAACTACCTGAAAGGAGGTTGTCAGTCTCTTCTTCCCAGTAATAAGTAGTAGAATAAGAGGAAACAACCTCAAGTCGCACCAGGGGAAGTTCAGATTGGATATTTGCTTGACTGGATGTCAATACTGGGACAGGCTGCCCAAGGAAGTGGTGGAGTCACCATCCCTGGTTGTATTTACAAGACATGTAAATGTGGTGCTTAGGGACACAGTTTTGTGATGATGTTGCAGTGGTGGGTTAACAGTTGGACTTGATGATCTTAAAGGTGTTGTCCTATCTAAATAATTCTATGATGACCCTGGTGTAACTCATTCTTCATTTCACCAGGGGTACATTTTATGCTATTTTCCTTTCAGGTTCAGAAACGCAGTTATAATAAAGAACTCGCCTTCCAGTACTACACTATACTGTGTTTAGGAACTATGCTCTGCCAGTTCTCCTCAGAATCTATGATACATGCTATTTCTTTTAGTATCTCATTATATGTGTCATCAATATCTTGTTTGGCCTAAAGCCACATGGCAGCCTGACAAGATTGTGCTGCAGTTTGGCAGTTTCTCTACAGGGCACAGCTGTCAGCATCTCTTATCCTCCATTTCAGAAAATCAGCTGGTACTGGCAAGAGATCATAAGCTAAGACTAAGCAGTAACTGTGCATCCTTTTTAGCAAAGCAGAAATGGAAAAATCATTCCAGAGATCATTTTCTGTCCTAGTCTTTTTGGCAGCCCTTTCTTACTGATGGCAAACCTGATAGTTACTTCTTTTGTGTTTCAGCACTTCATAGAAAATGGGTTTTCTCATCATCCTTCCACTACTTGTTGCAAATGCACAGGACAATGCTAGAGGAAACAGAAAAGGAAGGCTGCTTGTTACATACATGAGCATATGCTCTGCCTGTTAAGAACATACACTGCAGCAGCTTCTGCAGGCCACTGTCAGGAACACTGGGAATTAGCTTACTGAAAGAGAAATCAAAGGGTGTCTGCCATGCCGACTATTGTCCCACTTTATTATTTTATGTCAGAAACTGTGAGGATCATATGATGTGAAATACAATAAACCCAAACAGTAGCAAAGCAATATAAAGAAAAAGAAAATCAGGAAGAAATTATTTATAGAGAATGCTGAACAATGCCACATCTAGCTCCTTCCAGAACACCATGTTCATTTTAGGGATGATTTTTCTGCCTCTGTTGTTTGATACACTGATATATTGAGAACCATACTGGCAGCACAGGTAAAGAGGAAATATGACCACCATGCAAAAAGAAGATAGTCAGGATAAATTCAAGAAAGGGAAAGTAAAGAAAAGTGGAAGTTCCAAGGTTGGGGTGCCTGTAGCTGAGACTACTATTACATTTTCCCTAGAGAAGCAGGAACCTTGAAAAGGGTTCTTGATGATAAGTCAGCCCAGGATCATTTATGTGCAAGCGATGTTCATGAAGATAAGTAGGGGTACTGAGGAAGGCTGGGGCAGGGAGAGAATGCAGAAAGGACCATGAATCTGTGAAGCCACAGAAGAAGCCCACAGGTGGTGGTTGCCAGACTTAGAGATGTGATGTTGGTACAATTAGGACCCTTAGATAACAGAATTGCTCACACAACCAATTGTGTATCAGTATCAGTGAGGGAACTGCAATATGTCCCATTAAACTGAGGCACAGGTGGCTCATCTGAGTGTCTTGCCCTACTAGTGAGCACATGACCTTCTCCAAGGGAAAACGTATACACTGAAATACTCCTAGAGCATTCATCACTGCATTTAAAGTAGACTCCAAGTCCTATATCCAAAGCTAGATGTATGTGCATGTACATGATAAATAGCATATATAACCAAAGTGTGAATACAGCCCTTAAGAGAGGAAATAAGTGCTCATCCACCAAGTACAAAGAGTGGTATAATCAGGCCTATACTGTCTGCCTTCTAAGATGTCAAAGCACTCCTTGCAGCCAACTAAAAGAACAGACAGTATCTACTCCTATGTGGGGAGGAGTGGAAGGCCCACACAGCATATAAAGAAAATGTCAACTCCACTAGGGTTCCAAGGTAAATTGCCTACTTTGGAAGAAGCATGTTAAACATTAATCAATTATAAGAAAGTTGTGATGTAGGGTGTATTTCTCACCTTGATTATTTAATACATGAATTGAAACCACATTGCTAGTGCCTTGCTACTGGGATGAACTTAAATTATACATGTTGCCCTGCAGGCAAAATTGACACCAATGGTGAAAAAGAAAACTTTTAATAGATATCTTCTTTATTCTATGAAATAAGGGTTTAGACATATAAACTCTCAATAAGCCTTATTTTCTCCAATATAGTTTTGTCTCACGTCCTTGCCTGTGCTCTGCTACCTACTTTTACTTTTCACCCTGCATTTTGGTCAGAAGCCTTGTCTGAGAACTGCAGGGCCACCTGCAAAAGGAAAGCTAAAGGAAGGACTGGATCAAGGATGGAGTAACAAATCCGCATGGTAAATGATCTGCTCTAATGCCTGGCAGAAGCCCTGCAGAGCATAGGTGCGAGGACTTACTTACCTGGAAGAGCTGATGCTATCTGGATTTATCTTTCCTAGATAAAGCCAAGGAAAAGGCTGTTCCAGAGTGGATACATGACCAGCATATGCCCACACAGCCAACATATGTGTGAATTGATTGCTTGACAATGCTATGCTTCACAGAAATCAAGATGTTGCTTTCTGAAAGCTACTGACTCTATTAGAACCTCCTGGTAACATTTTCCTGTGGGACAAATTAAAGCAGAAGAAATCATATACGGGTGACTTTCAGCAGTTCTTTTGTTTCCTTATGTCATTAAAACAAAAAGTCAAAAAAGAAAAGAGTTAACATGACAGGAATTAAGTGTTTGATTTAGCTGGTGAGGTTTTCAGTCTGAGCCCTTCAAACCCATGTACACCTTTACACTAACTTTCAGACTTTCTAGTTACTGACAAGTGTAGTTGCACTCACACAAGCACACAAATGCAGTAAACACGTGCTGACTGCAGATGTGCAAATGCCCAGGGCCTTTCAGCCCTTATTTTGTGAAGATCAGTGCCAAAATGGCAGAACTACAAAGATGTTAAAACAGCCACTGTAAGCATAGTATTCAGCTGATCTTGGAAGGAAAAAGGACAAAGACGTGAAATCTTTCTGTGCCACGGTGAAAACCAAATGACATGGGGAAACTCCAAGAGCAGATTCTTAAGGTATGAACCAGCAGTATCTTGTGGGAGCTAGAGGTAGCAAATGGAAGAAGCAAGATCATACATTCAATCTACATCTCAAAAAGCCTGTGTATGCCTAAATCTCTTTCAAAAAAGTTATATTTTTATCACTTTGATATTTCACTTGCAGTGAGGAGAAAAAACTTTAAAATTATTCTAAATCCAGTTGGATTTGGGAAAGAACGTTAAAGTCTGAGATCATAACTGATTTTTTAACTCAACAGAACTCTCCTGAAACCTTGATGTTGTAAGATACTTAAGCAAGTGCTTAATGGTAAACACCAGCTGAAAATGATGGGACTACTAGCATGCTTACAATTAATATGAACACTTAAGTACCTTGCATAAATTGAGACCTATTACTCTAAATACGTATTGGAAGCCCATCGGAGATGAGTTTCTTGTGGCATTCTGCTATTCCTACTTCCCAACTGTTACACTCTTGGAAGTCTGCAGATTCAAAAATACATTAGTATTGTTTGTAGCTGCAATGAAAATCAAGCTGGAGCTTTAGAGTCTGTTACTTGTCCATATGAATATTGTCTGCCTTAGCACACAATTGTCTCTCTAATTTTAAAAGTACTTCCACCTCTTAAAAAGGAAGTAGTGCTTATAGCACTGTCTCACAAGAACAGAACATTTACTTGTGGTTTGAGCTGTAGATGTATTAATGAATATAGGAAGCTATGTCTTCAATTACTGGCAAAACCTAGGGGTTGTCCACTATCTCCATTATGATATCCAGTAGTGTGATAAGCAGATTGTCTATTATTTCTATCACTCCTAAGTACACGATCTGTCCTGACAAGCAGAACTGCCATGGCTCAATCCTGCCACTACTCAACATCTCCACAGAACCATCAAGGGATACTCTGAAAGCAACTGCCAACATGCCTTTGACAGGTCACTCATGTTTTTGTTTTTGTTTTTGTTTTTTTCTTATCCAATTCTGACTGTGCCATCTCAATGAAGACTAGAGTCTCAGTAATAAATAATTAAAATGAAAAATATCAGGAAAAACTAAATTAATCAAAGCCTGACAAAAATAATGTGTTTTAAAGAACCTGTGCATAATACCACCATTCATCCATTCTGGATGTTGCAGGTAAAGCAGTAATTGGTACTGGTTCATGCTGGGCATCACACTGCCTTTATACTGTCAAAATCATCAGAAGAAAAGTCTTCATCTTCAGCCAGCAAAAAGGCTCTTTTTAATCTTCTCAGATGATGGCCTGGATTGTCTTTATTCCAGGCTGATACACTCTAATTCAGTCTGTTTGGGTCTAATCCAAAGTTCTTAGGAAAACTGCAGATAAACCAGAGTTCAGTGGGCTATGCAGATGGGCAAGAGATGGGCTCAGTGGGCTTTGCAGATGCAGCAAGAGTTTAAGTATAACATAGCAGATCTTGGAGTCTGCCAGTGTCTCCCTATTCCCTAGGCTCAATTCGAAGTTCTAGCCCATTCCTGAAGTAGGCAGTATTTGAATAGACAGGTACTTTTTAGAAGTCATGTTTTCAGGAACTACGTGATTGGAAGAGCTTGGCCATAAACATGCAGAGCTAAAGGAACAGCCCTCTGAGTACCAAGTGTCCCAAACTAAAGGAAAGTAGGAAATGTATTACTGAACACAGACCTATAGCAGAAAGAGCATTTTATTTCCTTCACCTCACAGCTACTGTTTACAGGAAGTGTAGAGATGCCTGCAGATAAATTTAAGGGTTTTTTTTCTGTCTATCCTGGATAACGCAGAATCACAGATTTACTGAGGCTGGAAAAGACCTCTGAGATCATCAAGTCCAGCCTATGACCCAACACCACCACATTGGCTAGAC
Source organism: Actenoides lindsayi (assembly GCA_025331215.1). Lineage (NCBI taxonomy): Eukaryota > Metazoa > Chordata > Aves > Coraciiformes > Alcedinidae > Actenoides > Actenoides lindsayi. The sequence goes on along the minus strand of WTSP01005438.1, from coordinate 23 downwards.
CATGGCACTAAGTGCCACATCCA
>WTSP01005437.1:56328-81909 GCA_025331215.1 Actenoides lindsayi | reverse complement strand
ATTTTTTTATTTGGTTGTTTTTTTGGTTTGTTTTCATTTTGTTTTTAATTAATTATTACAAGATCTGGCTAAACAGTAAAAGGATTAAGGGATTCCCTTTGTGGAAGCTATATTTAAGAAATTTAGGATGGAGAGTTAAAGCCAAGTCTTCTTGTGTTGGAACTGGTGCAAGAATTTTTTTTTTCGCTGAGCAACATTACTGAAACACAGCAAAAAGTTAGACCATATTAGAGGCAGTGTGACAGAAAGTAGAGTTTTTCTGTATATGGGCAAAACCATATTCATGATGACTAAACTGTGATAGAATAGTAGGGACCCAATGTTGAAATATTTTGAGATAGGTTGCTGTTTATCACTATATTTGAGGTGATTATGCTTGCTAAGGCCAAGACTCCCTGTAGTATAAATAGAAGTATATTGTAATTAGAGGCAGAGGGCTCTTTATGATGGCAGTTCATAGTAATAAATACGCTATTGCTGATCATATGACAGTAACATGGTGCAGATGTTTTTCACACCTGTCTTACAGACTAAGTTCTTTTACAACTAGCTAGAATTTATTTTTCTTCTGCAACATTTATTCTCTCTAGGATTGAAAAATATTGAAATATTGAACCCAAAAAGAAATCAGTTTGAATAGGGTATCTGAATTCCTTCCAAGAGGAATCTGAATATTCCTTTTCGATGTCTGAAGAGTGTAGGGTGGGACAACCAGTGAAGAGACCACTGCTCCTGTTGTGTTGTTTGTTTTGTTCTTTGGGTTGTTTTTTTTTAATTCTGGGTGGTTAGTATATGAAGACAGCCTTATGGTACAGGCTGTGCATAGGCTGCTGAGAGCAGGAGACTGTGTGACTTGTGGAATAAGCAAGTAGTGTGCCTGAGTCTCAGGCACTGACTGTAGAGTGTGTAGAAATCTACTGATGGAGGGCATGCTGTCAGTGTGAACGTGCGCAATGCATTAGTAGCTGTATCTTTCCTTTGTTTTCCCAGAGAAAGAAGAAAGGCTTTGTCCATCTTTACAGTCTATATTCAGGAACGTTTTTAGGAAGAATACATTTTCTGATCAGCTGTCACTTAGGCAGTGTACAGGAATGATCTTGTCCATTTTATGGATTTTGAAGAAACGGAACTGAAACTGAGGGAGCCTTTGAATTTTAACACAGCAAAAATATTCAGCAGTTTTTAGCCAGCATGCGCTTTTGAGCTGCTTTACTCAATTTGATAAATTATTCACAGATGACTGCAAATTCTAGCCAAATTGCTTATTTAAATGCATCATTACTGGACACCTCACCAGCTTTTCATCCATTTCGGCACAGTGTACTTCTACTTCATTTCAAAGCTTATTTTACTTAAGAAACCACTTTATTTTAACTGGTTTACTAGCTGTGCTCAGAAAATTATGATCTTACCACACTTTTAAACCCATTTATATGCTGCTTACACTGCAGCAGTGTTTGACTATCAGGCTTTTTTTCCTGCTTATCTGGTCCATTTTAAATAATAATGCCTGAAGTAATCTGTTCTGTAATGAATAGTTGTTTATTCATTGGTTCTTAGATTTTTACCCTTCAGATATAGTTGCTGGATATTTCATACAGAATGGCCCAGGATTTCTGCATACAACATGTCCTAATATATATAATATATTTTGCTACTTAAAGATTTTAACTGCAGTGTAAGTAAAAACAGCCTGGATTTTTTGTCCAAACCCCAAATTTTAAGTGGCAGCCTGGTTCCCTTGGGTGATACCACAGTTGTGGTTAATCTGCAGCATTGCAGAGTAGGAAATCTTTTATATTATTTTCATATTTACCAGCAACGCAAATTGCATTGTCCTTTGCAACATAAGACAGTTGTCTTTATCAAGCAGGCCAAGGACTGTAATAACTACAGAGCTTTGTTCTGGTCTGAAAGTAGGTGTGGGAAAATCACATACAGATAGGGATCTTGGTTTCTTGCCAAGTAACATATCAGACTCTGAGATAACCTGGATGACTTTGTACCCTAATCTGTATGACAGAGTAGCAGATGTTTGGCCAGCTGCCACCCTGAATCACTGGTAGTAGCCTTGAGGGTCTGGCTGGCCACCAGACAACCTATTGGCAAGATCTTGGAAGCCAAAGCTTCTGGCAGCCCCTGATGGCATTGCTGTTAGGGCTGAAGCTCAGAAACCCAAATATCTTCATCATTCATCGTACAAGAGTGGAACTGGTATGGAAATCCCAAACTTGGTACTTTGGCGCCTTGGTACTTTTAGTCTGGACAGCAGCAGCAGCCCTCTGGACAGACTGGTGGAAAAAGTGAGAACCTCACTGGCCTTGTGTCCTTGATAGTCTTTACACCTAGGGAGGCAGGCAGAGAAGCTGCCAGAAAAGCTGACAGGTTTCTGGCTAAGCTTTCATTAGAATTTAATTTTTTTCTGCTGGAACATGTCAAATTCAGCATTTTTTAGCAGAAGGATGCTGTACTGGAGAAATCTTAACCACCCTTATAAAAAGTTTAAACTCTTTCATCCTGAAGAAGAAAAAAATTGAGTAGGTTGGAATTTGGTGATACCTTCTTCACATCTGCATGGGTATAGAATAGGTCAGAAAACTGAAACTTCCAGAATATCCAGAAGAAATTAAGAGGTGTTTGGTTCTCAAGAACGAGTTTGAAACAGTATAAAAGGTTTTGCAGTTCATTTAGGAATTTTGTGAAAATTTGAGGGAGAAGAAAGATATGAGGTTTTATGTAATTTCTTGGCCTCTTCACATTTTGATCCTCATTTACCCTGTGACAGATCACAACAGTGGTTTTCAAGGTGTCGTGCACCACTCAAGATGTTTTGCCTGTATTTAATACTTGAAATCTAAAACGTTTTTTCATGTTTACATTTTTATTCCTGAATATCTGTTCAACCTTAAGCTCCTGGTTTAAAGTTCTTTTTAAAATTACAGTATTTAAGAATAAAAGCTTGATCTCAATTAACTACTTCTATTTTAATGGTTAGCATACCAGAGAAAGGGAGAATAGTTTGTGCTCTTTCTGTATACATTGTAAAGCTTGATGAGACCTGCTTGCAATCAAAGCATGATCGCTGCGCATGTTCCTGACTGAATTTTTACAAGGATTACCTTGAGCAACTGTTATCTTTGTGTAATTTTAATTAAACGATATATCCCAAAGCACACCAATAGCGAACAAACAAAAACCCAGGTGGATTGCTACTCTCATTAGATTATCTCCTTTCCTTTCTCTTCCCCTGTCTGCCAAGAATTGATATTTCTATTTGGAAATACTAGATCCCAAAGTGGATGTTTTGAAAAGTGAATGCTGTAATGTGGTAAAGCAGATTCATTCTTCAAAGAAAGATAGACAGGTGAGGAGGAGGAGGAAAAGGCAGGTGGCCAGAGCGCAGAGGCCCCCTTTCCTGTTCTTCAGCCTTTTTGTGTGTCTCTATGCAAGTCCAGTAACATTTTAGGACTAAGAATGTGTTGGAGTCTACTACTACATAATTCATTGCCCTGTGAGTTGAGATGATTATGTAAACATCCACATGCAGAGATAGAGAATCCATTAAACTTTGGTTTAGAATTAAGGACAGTATTGAAATGTCAGCTGTATAAAAGTTTTTAAAAAAATTAAAAAATTTAAAAATCTTGTAAATGTTCCACCAGCAACTGTAAATGGTGTACAATACAGAATTAAATGTCCTGACCTTTTCAAGATGTATTCAGATTTTTGAAACTCTGAATTGTTCTCACATGCCTGTGCTGTTCATTTCTTCTGTATCAAATCTATAATACAGATTTTATATGTGTCTTTTGCATCTCTTTCAATAGAGAGGTCCTTGTGAGTAGCATGTAAAGCTAGATGTTTCTTTTAGTGGTTACATACAGCATTAACTCTTGCCCTGTGCTGAGGAACACTGCTCCTTTTCAAATATTTTTGAAAGCACAATATCCTTTTTATTTTTCATCCTTTAAAATAAATTACTCAGACTTGATCCTAAGCTGTGGCTTCTGGGAACCACTTAGCTGGAAGTTGCATAGATCTTTTATTTAATTTTCCTTAGTGCTCATGCCTACTACATGTATGTTCATACCAGCATGTACCTGACAAGAAATTGCATCCAGCTTTTTCATTGTTTTGTTGATAGGTCCCCTTTCCTCTAAACCAAAAAAATAAAGATGATAAAGATACTACTACACATTAGGTCTTTGAAAATTTGCTTCTAAGAAATCTGAATGTGCCTCGGTCAGGTCATCAGTTTGCAAAGCGATTTTTGAGGAATGGGAAACTTTTTGTACTATTAGGGGAAACTTTAATGAAAAACAATGAAATGTTTTTTTTCAGTAAAGTACAGGTTGTTTAGTTATATAAAGTTACTGAAGGATGAAAGGATCCTTCTTCTACAAAACTTCCTAAATTCAGCAATACAAATTAAATGGTCTTTATGTATCTGTTAGCAAAATGAAGGCACAAGAAGAAAAGTAAAATTAGTTTCTGTTGTGTATCTGAAACAAGCATCAGAAGACTACATTTAGAGAAAAAAAATTAATAAACCAACCTTTGATGGTTTATGATTTAGAAACAGTAGGCTGTATGAGATGAGACATTATGGAAACAGAGATTATTGGAGATTTTCAATTTGGACAAGAGCTAACTGAGAATGTTTTCTTTCTGTTGTATGGAAATCAGCCCTGTGATGGTAGCAAAATTGAGTATTCTGCCAGTCTTCATTTTTTGGCCTTTTGGGACTTAGCTAAAATGCAGGAATAAAACAAACTACTTTTCAGAGTTTTGAAGACTTTGTCTTTCCCCTGCACCCATAAAAAGAAGTCAAACATGGATCAATGAACTCTTTTTTTTCTATTACTTTGCAAAAAAATACAGATTACAGGCAATGAATCAGCTAATGATGTTTCGCTTCTTAAAAATTTAATGAAAGAGATTATTCTCTGAAGTAACCTGCTGTGCCAGTTTCACAGTGACAATACACAATATTCCCTGAAGCTATTTCTGACATCACTGAGTCTAACATGGTTTAGGATGTTTGATGGAAAATTAGGCGTAGGACAGATACTGGATGGAATACCCAATAATCTCAGGAATATTGTACTATATGGAGAGTCTGGGCACAGTAGGTTTTTATTTTACCAGCTGTCACAAATACAAAAGCAAAATAAACAAGTGGACTGTGTGACAATCTGTTATACTATTCTGTCACTTCACAATAATATGAAGCTGCTTCGGAGATTTTGTAGGTTTGATAATGTTAAGGTACCTGTTGCTATTTATGATGTGGTGGATGTAGAACTGAAAGCATTATGTCATGTTGGGATATATTATCAACCACAGTGCAAAGAATGGGCAGAGAGCAAGGTCAATGGGGGGCTGCTTACTTGTTAAGCTTGAACTTTCATGATTTTAAGATTCCAGGGAGGTTTGTGGCACTTGGTTGACCCAAGCTGTCAATATGCCACGGATTTTTGGCGTATTTTTAATGTATGCTTTGAGAAACTAAGATTCTCTAATACTTCTGAAAGTTGCTTTGTTCTAATATATCCAGTGATGTAGCAATCAGAAGTGACTTCTGATTTTGGGTGCATCACTCTTTGGATGAGAATTTAAGAATCTGGAACTAAAAATAATACCTTGTGCTACTCTTTCCTTGCTTTCAGTAGATTGCTATGTCATACAGCTCCTCCATAAATTCAGTGATTTTTATTAAAAACTACTTTAGGTTTTTGGCCCCAATACTTTGATGGGAAGATTCTTCCAGGTTTCTCTGTCACAGTGTTTAGGAACCTTTGTTTGAATTTGAGCTGAATATTTGGCTAATTTATATCCATTTATTTTCATTCCAATGTTCTTTTACCCTGACAGCTTTATCTCTTAATAGTATTTAAAATCCTGTTGTATTTATGCTCTGTTATGAACTTAATGAATCCTGCAGTGTAAAAGTATTTGGAGGGCTGATGTAAGCCATCTTCAAGCACCTCAATAATTAATGACTTTATACCCTGTTTTTATGCCATGTCTTTATACCTGCCACTTTTCTCTACATTTGGTGTATAAAGCTTGCAAGTTTTAGTGGTATAGGATTAATAGCAGTATCTGCATTCCCTTTCTCTATGTGCCCTGCACAGCTTCATGCTTGACAATACAGAAGACTTAATATGGTATTTTTCTGCCTATATGGGCACTAGATTTGTAAAGACCACCCATGAGGGTTGGACTTCCTAGATATTCAAACTAACTATAGCAATGTAATTCTGAAGTAATATTCAATGCAGTGGTGTAATGTTACTTATTTTACTTTTGAGGGAGCACTAAATTTTCCAACTAAGATGACATCCATTTCATCCTCACAGATTGCTGTTTGTTCAGTTCCTTTTATTTGAATGAATCTCAGAAAAATATATATTATGCATGAACTCTGCAGATGCACTTTGAAATCATGAGCTGTCCTAACTTTAAGCTGTATGTATTACACAAATGCCACTGACTTTGCAGAGTTAACAAATACTAAACTACTTCTGTACAGAAGGACTAAGGCAATACGTGCATTCAGCAAGTTCTTTGTTTTCTTCATTATTGTGAAGACAAAAAGGAAAAAACCAAAGCTGTCAATTAAGAAAAGTTTGCTAAGCGAAGAGCAAAGATTGTCTCTGCAGCCTGTGTTTGAGATTGTCGCATGAGGAGACACAGCAAGTTCACAACCAGAACTGTGCTGCTGTTGTATTGAATTTTGTAAGTGTAACAGGCATGGGCCAGAATAAATTTAGAAAACTGTTATGTTAACATTAATATCTGCATAAGTATAGATACAATTATTGAAAATGCTGTGACACATACTCAGGGAGATTAAATCACTTTCTGCACCTTTAAATATTCCCCTATATGTAGCATATATATCTTGTAGAATTTTTGTCTCTTTTATGCCTCTTTTCTCTCCTGCCACAGATAGTATGCTTTCCCGTAGAACATGAAACTCAAATATTCAAAGCTATTTTATGACTCAAGATTCATCAAGTCATTAGAGAAAATTATGGTTTTATAGTGTTCTTGTCTTTGGGTTTTTTTTTTAAATTAGAAGAATAACAATATTCCCTATTGTTTATTTCTATTAAAAATAAGTGGACATAAGTCAAATATATACTTTTATTAAAATACGTTGGTGTAAGTTGGAGCGATATTAATACAATTGCAGACTAAATGAACAGAATTTTGTTAAAGGCAATGAAAATATTTCTTTGTTCTTAATTAGAAATTTTATGTAACCTTAATGAGTCACATTTATTGCTCGTGATGGGGAAAAAGATATCACTTTCAAAAGCAGAAAAATCTGAATTTAAAAATTAACATGTATGAATGATTAAATACTATTCTTATTTAGCTTACTTTACACTCCAACTAAGATTAGAAAATTTGAATAGTCTATTCATTTGTCCTTTACATAAAATTTTAGGTGCTCAGGTCCTGAAACAAACAAACAGTCAAAATCACATGAAAAAACCCTTGAAAACAGTAATAAAGTGTCCTTGACTGTGTTAGAAACATAAGGCAACTTAATGGGTAGCAATGCTTTGCGTCATAATATTTTGGATTAAATACTTTTATTTTGCTTTCAATAAATACGAATTTGCTTACTAAATTTAGAGTTGTTGCTTTATGACTAAAAATTTTCTCTCCAAATTTTTGGTAAAGGAAAGAAAAACAGTCTGTGGTACATTCAATTTTGGGATTGCAGGTGACAGTATTCCTCCCATGTGGTAGTGTATCAGCTTTGTAGTGATTAAGAGACTAACCTATTATGAGAAGTAACAGCTACATTCTACCAAAAAGTCTGCATTCTTCATGGATTTGAGAAGTTTACTCACATTAGCCAGTTTATGCTTTATGGATAAAAATGTATCAACTGTTCTGAATTGTGCAGCCTTAATTAGTTGTATATACATAGAAATCAGCTGTTGTTTTAATATGAGCTGATAAATAATTGGCAACTATTGCAAGTTGTTATCAGATATGGCTAGAAGGAAATTCTTTTTACATTAATGTAATATGCTGTCACCTGAAGACGTATGAACTTCTGAAGCATATTTAGACATGCTTAGGCAGACTCTAGTTTTTTTATAGCAGGTTGCTGGAAGGTTTCTACAGTAGAGCAACAGGCTACATATTTTTTTAAATAAGAGACTAAGTAGATACATTGAAGTGATAACCCTGCATAGGGGTTTTGCACAAGAAAGGAAGAATATTTTACTATCTAGAGATGGAGTAGGCACTTTGGTAGCAAAGGAAAAATCAATTATATCCTTTTTGCATTCTGACTATGATTTTTAGTAGTTAGTCCTACTGCTACTTAAATTGATTTTTTTTCTATAAATTTAATCAGTGTAAACTTTATTAATAGTTAACATACTTATCCATTATTTGTTAGCGAAAGGAAGCATTTGGTTGTTACATTTGTGAAGTGTAAGTGTAAAATAAGTAATATGTACTTACTCGGAAGAAACTGTAATTGAATCAGTTATTGTACTTGATAGTTGTGTTTACTTAAAAATAATGTAATGTTCTGAAATTCGTAACTATAAGGGATGACAACCTTTATATTATAGAAGGGGTTTCAGCTTTAGGAATGGGAATGCAAAATCAAAGGAATTATCCAGATGTTGAAAAAATAATTAAGAAAAGAATGGATGTTTTTAAGATGTTTAATGGTGAGCAGAAATTCTGTTTCATTACCAATAATAATCCAAAATTTTAAAATTATTTTTATTTTCCAGAATCAACATGTGATTCTAACTTTTAATAATTGTATATTGATTGCAGTAGTAATAGTGCATTTCTAAAGTTCATTTCCATTCTAAAGTCATCCTTTTCTATTCCTGGAGATAAGCATCTTCTGTTTTATGAAAGGAAGTAAAAGACTCCCAAACCATGAGTTATACATGTAGAGAGAAAGCTGGATTATTCAGTGAAAGGAAAATGGAATAAAAATGGAGAAAGACTGAACTAATAGATGAGGTACTTTGGGAGTTAAAGCAAATTCTTTATTATTTCATTATGAAAGTATGTCTTTCTAAAGCTGAGTGCATAAAATACAGTATAATGCTTAAGTAGCATCTTAATATATTTCCCTCGATTTGACAATAGCTTGATACTTAGCAGGTGGAGGAAAGGCATTTACTGAGATTTGCAGTACAACTGTCATTGACTCATGCTAACTTTATAAAGGGAGCTGGTGTGTCAGGATTGGGTTTTTTAATTAAAACAGAAGTGTTGATACATTCACGTAAGAAGTAATAGTCCTTTGTGAAGCCTTGTCTAAAACTGTGGGTGCAAACATTTTACATGGGTTTAAGGGAAGGTGAGACAAGCTTGTGAACAGAAGCCTACTGAGTGTTTTTAGGCAGATAAACCCACCTCAGGCTCAAGAAATCCACTTGGAGTCTGAGATGATGTCCGATGAGCATGTACATACACTGCTACCTCTGAAGTCATTGGTTTCAGAGTGTTTACAGAGAAAGAGAAGAAATCTGAAAATAAGATTTATTTTTTTTTCTCTGAAGGGCTAATTATGTTTTAAGTGAAGCTTTGCCCAAACATTTCTGATACCTTTCTGATTCCTTATTCTTTTTAATTGCTGCTGTTTCATCCATTTTGTGACTTGCTTGAGAATTCATCAGGTTTTGTGTTTTGTGATAGAATTAAACTGAAGGACCAGTTGAGTCTATGATTTTAACGCTAAACAAAAATTGTAATGACAAAGAGTGTATTTCTGAGTTTGTCAGTTAACAGACACACATGCAATGGTTATTTTCATACTTTAGTTAGATTTGCTAAAAATGAATTAATGGTTGATAACTTCTGAAGACCAGACACCCTGTTTCAAGAGGCAGTTTCAGGCACCTTTGACAAAAATTCTGAAGTATTTGAAATACTTAACAGCAAAGAGGTGAAAAGAGAAGAGAAAGTCGGAGAGGTTACTCACTGAAATATATGGAATATAAATGGATTTGAAGTTATGGATAGCAGAGCATAACAAAAAGTGCTTCTTTGTGAAGTGTTGAGGTGCTTTCAAATTTGAGAAGTAAGTTTTTAAAGGGAGTATCACTGTGGCTCTGGCGTCTCCTTGGATTAGGAGTGAAGTCCAGCATTAAATACGCCTGTGTTTTCCAGATCCTTTGATTTTGTGGTATTGCAACAGAATATAGTGTCCTTTTCCAAGGTTGTAGCTCTGAGTTCTATGTCAATACTAGGTATTCCTATGGCATGCTTTAAAGTCTCTTGTGAAGTTATTTGTAACATAGGAAAAGGTTGCGTTTTGTTTCTTATATTTACTTAATCATAATTCTTCATTTAATTTAATTTTCTGTCCTCTCTCAGTTCTTCTTGGGCAAAGATAAATACAGGTATGTGCTTTAAAAATAACACTACTTACTTATCTTCTCATGGCTGCATAAAATGTGTGTGGCACAATTGCCACAAAACTAGTTTGAGACAAAAGATTTGCATATGGAGGAAGTTCCTATTGTCAGTCAGCTCGCTGTACAGGCATGTGACCTACTCATGTTAAGACTAGCATCCTGATTCCATGCTAATAGCCCCATTGTTATTAATATATGCTGCCTGGGTCTGACCTGCTTTGTTTAGGATGCATGTTGGTTTTTAATGTGTGTGACAATTAAGGGTTATGGATTAAAAAATTAAATTTTCAAAATAAGAAAAAAACCTCATACATTTTTAATAGGGTTTACAAAAGAGCTACTATACAATTTCCCTCTAGGAAGATTGTACAGTATTGAATTAAGTGTCAGTACTTCTGTGGCCATGTAAGATTTAATATTCTGGGCAAAGATATTAATTTTCTTTTGGAATAGACAGATGGATTTGCCTAAAACCTGCTTGTGAATTAATTGGAATTTTTTTTAAATGAGTAATTTTCAAATGAGATTTCAGACTTGTAATTCTTTGATAGAAACATTTTTATATTGTAGGTGTGTCTTTTTATTTTTTCAGAAGTATATATAGAAGGCCACAAGGAAACATTACCTAGTTTGCTTTATACATTTTCTGTTGGACTGTAACAGTATAACCTGGGTAGTACAGAAATTCAAATAATCTCTCATACAAAACATGTCTGAGCTTGGATTGAAAATAAATAAAAATATCTCAAGAGTCGAGCTGTTCCTGCTCTTCAATGCAACATGAGGGAACAGAATTTACCACTCATTTATATAAATCTGCACTTTACTTTGAATAAAAAAAATACAAATTGCCACTACGAAATTATGCACGAGGCAGTGTCCTAAGATTTTTCAGAAGTGCCACTTTTAAAACTTCATCTTTTAAAGGTGAGGATCAAGAGGAAAATGAGGTCAGCAGAAGCATTTGCAAGCCATTTCATCTTCTAGTGAAAGGGAGAACAGAACATCAGAGCTGTGGCTAGATAAACCTATCAAGAAAGCATTAGGCTGTACAGCCAATCTAATCTCATGCTGTGCTGTAGATGATGCACAAACCTGCGATCAAAGGTAGAATGTATTTGTTAAATTCTCAGGGATTCTGGGAAGCTCAAATATATATATATATATTTATAGACTTTCATTTACCACTGTAGCTCTTTAGTCTACACTGATGTAGAATTAATTTAATATGTACATTAAAAGCTCTTACTTTTGGTTTGTTCTACTCCTTCCTTTCATCCACTGAAATACACCTTAACTATAACAAAATTATTTTGTGCTTAGCATTTATATAAAGTGTATATGCCCACAAGTATATTTCATTTTGGTTAAAAAGAAAAATGTCAGTTTACTTATATTGGGTGTCTTTTTCCTCCTTGTTACTGAATTAAAAAAATGTTTAAAAGGATAGAATATAAGATTGTAAATAATGAGGGCTACATATATGCACCTAATATTTACCCACAGGTTTTAGGACAAGTTTTTTCCTTTGATACTACATTTTCTACATTACAGTAGTGTAGAAGGAATAATTTCTGATACAGCATGAATAGGGTCCCTGATAGGGGGCCAAAAAAGAAAGAAATTAAAAAGCCCAAATAATATGTTCACTGGAATTGACTGAAAAGCAGCTACAAAAAATCCCAAATATTAAAACGTGCTGCAGTTCACTGAAAGGTATCTATACTGGCAGTCATATTGGTCATACTTTGAGACTTAACATCAAGTGAATAAGATCTATAGATCTTAAATTTTTTTTACTTAATTGAAGTCATTGAATAAATTTCTTGCAATGTTGGAGCAGAAAGTTTTAATCACTGCAAAAGATAACATCTATATTTATCTTTTTTGAAAACATTTCTTTTTTAAATTATTTTTTTATTTCTCTGCAGTACTAATGAACCACTCTGGTCAAATCCATATTCAGCAGGGATAAGCTGATTGTGGGTATTTTTTTTAATACATGGATTTTATGTTGGTCTATGGCCATAGTCCATCAAAATTCCTTTTAAGCAGTAGAGAAAAGTCTTCTGTTGGTATCTGCTGTGGTCAGTCTCTGGCAATAAGGAAAGCAATAAGCTCATCTTGCTGTAAGAAAGGTCTCTGTTCCACCTTTCCTGAATTATACAGTATTATTTTTCAGTTCTGTTGTTCCTAATACATAACAAGACTACCCTTCTCTTCATGGCCTGCTCTTCAAGCACACATAGGAAAAAAGTGTTTGTTTCCTATACTAAGATTCTCTCTTTGTTACCTCATTGGAGTAGTTTACTTCTTGCTGGTTAAGCATTCAGGCCACTAGAACATGTGAACTTGCATTTTTTTTTTTTTTTCCTGGGGCTTATGACTGAGACCTCTTACCTCATGTCACACAGCTGCCAATGTAGTAGTTCAAAAGGCAGGGGCAGGCTGTTATTGAAGCCCGTGTATCACCTGAGAATTACAGGAATGGTGAAAGGACTCTCCTTTTCTCCTGGCTCCTAGAACACAGAGTGATGGCAGGGCTGGGCAGCAGCCACTGTTGCAGGCTCGATCCCAAGGTTGGCCTTTTCCAAAGGTCTGTGTTGATTTCTGGTTTGATCTGCGTGAATCACTTACTTTCTTTGTGATCCTCAGTCACAGTTAATCACACACATTTTCTAGGCAGTTCTAACTCTTGCATATTTAATCCACTGTGGTCAGGATGGCAAGTAGCGTTCGTTACAAAGCTATGTTTTGTTTTATAATTCTTGCATTATTTTGCACTTTCAACTGTAGTTATTCAACCTGAGAGAATTCAGGGACTTCTTGTAGTCAGCATCTAGAAGCAGTGGGGTGCTGGGATTTTATGAAGTAACCAATGTAAACTGCCTTAAAACTTCATTAATTTGTGTAGGTTTTGCATTTGAATCTCCGTGTTTGTCTTGGTTTCTGTAAACATAGTGTTAGCAAAATGCATTATACAGGAAAATGCAAGTACTAAGGAGATGATACCATGTTGCATTGAACTGAGGTGTAACAAATGCAGTGTTTTCTAGTAACCATTATTATTACTGTCTGAATAATGCCCTATGAGATTCCTTATAGTATAGCATCACAGTAATGAAATATTCCAGGGAGTTTTTGGTAAGAGTTTTCTGCAAGGTAATTTACAGCCCCATTTTGATATTTATCTTCACCTCTTTTCTTGGAAATATTCCTGAATACTAGCCTTTAAATAGCATTTTTAGTTCAATTTGCAGCCAGTCAGTACCTGGAGAAGAAATTAAGTCTAATGCCATGGTTTCACAATTAAGTTTGCGCCATGGAATCGAGGCATGATTTTGCAATCATTAATATTGTATCTCTGCACTGCTGGATTGCTCACAGAAGAATTGTAATGTTGGGCACATGATTGCCATTCTGTCACATTATCTAGAATATATGCAACTAATACGAAGTTTATGCCAGCCTTGTGGTTTTATTCTGTCTTTATTCTGAGAGAATAGCCTATGCAACCACTAATGCAAAATTAACCTATTGACTTTCTATTAAACACATTTTAACAGCTGAAGTTAATCTAGCACCTTATATTATCTGACCATAGCATTTTGATTCAACAGCAAGCCCTATGTCTAGATGATGCTCTGAATGGTAGTGTCTAGAGGTGTAACTGACTAATGCAACTTTTTATGTGAAAGCTCTGGATCCTTTAGGTATTCAGTTCTCCCTTTCTTGTTATGGATGTTTTATGCTATTTTTTAAAGTTCCAGAGCTATTGGAGATTGTGCTGGATGTTTGAAAAACATTAGCCAAAGTCCAATTGCAACACTTTTAAGCTGGTGGGGTAGACAAGCAAGAAGTCAACAGAGTCTTTGGATTCCAAAACAGACTGTTCAACAGCCTTGTGACTTGTGAATTTTACTGGCCTACTACCAAGTTATCTAGATCATCTTTCTGGCTATTGTCACTGCTGATCAGCCAGTATCTGTTGAGATTACTTGTTGTCACAGTTTATGGTCCCACAGTTTTGGATTCCCAAAAACTGGATCTTTTGTGTAGGTTGCTTGACCTTGCTTCTTTTTATGGCAAAAAATATTGAATACTCATGGATGGATTGAAATTGTATTCCTTATCAACTCTTCAGCTGGTTATTATTTATTACTAAATATCATTCTTTGTTAGAAGGTGAGAACGGTTAAGAGCTGTAATCTTTAAAACAATAAAATAAAATCTCCTGTTACAGGGGTACAATTTAGTGCTTAAACTGTTAACAGATAGGACTGCAGTTAGATTCCCCATTCTGAACCTTGTCTCAGACTAAGAAAACCAACATCTCCCTAATCTCTTCACATGTGGTACATCCAGATGATAACATATTGATCATGCTGAAGTCCCCCCTGTTTCTGAACATCCTGTACTGGTGGTGTCCAGGACTGGATGCAGTGTCTCAGATGAAGCCTCCTGAGTGCCAGGCAGAGGAGAATCACTTCACTCTGCCTGATGGCTATGTTCTTGCTAATGGAGGTAAATGCTCTGTTCTCTTCCTCATATGATGGGATATGTTTTAAGACAAGAAGTCTATTGTCATGCACATAGAACTATTGAAGAATGTATTTCAGAATTTCTGAGGGAAATTTTAGCTCTCAAATGAAAAAGGAATGCAGAACTCTTTCTGGATCTTCAGTATCCTAAAGCTTTCATTCATTGCTGTACCAAGTGTAGTTGTTGAATGGCTTGATGCTTTTGACACCCCATGTGTTTACTTTCACATTTCAATATTTTGAACACACACAAACCATGAACAATTTCTGGAGAAACATTTCAGTTCAAATACAAACACTCACTTGGTATATTTACCAAAGTTCTTGCTGATATGGAGATGCAGTTTATTCATTTGGTCCTTCCTCTTGCAGTCTCAGGCCACGTTCTGACATTTTAGATTTTAATATCCCTGTAGTCTTCAGCTTTAGCAAAACAAATACCGCAAAGAACAAGTACTGCATTTATCAGTTTGAGAGCTGGATTGGCAGATGTCAAATTAATTGTTGGATCTAAATATTCCTTAGATGCTCTCCAATCCCATACTGCCTTTGCCTGACAACCTGAGTTATGGGTAGTTTATGGTTTCAGACAAGTTAATGTATTTATCTCCAAGATAGCCAAACCAATCCAAATAGTATTGATTCTCCTACACAATAGTGCTTTAACCCTTTAAAAATAATGGTCCCAAGCATATCTGACTATTTACTCTCATTAAAGCAACTAGTTTGTAATTGTGGTAATTCATTCTTCTGTTTAGGGCTGTGGAATCGTAATTCCAGCAGTCACAATACTTTTCTCATGCCTGGATTCTATTGGCATCTCTTTTCACTGTGTGTTCAACTGTTAATTCTGTCACTCACCAGTAAGAGAACATAGATACTCTTAATATACTTTTTCATAAGACTGATGTCACCCTGAGGCCTCAGCTGGGTACCTGACCAGGTTAATCAGGATATCTTTCTGGTTCATCAGTTCATCTGTCAACTATTTGTTTTCCCAGTTGATTTTTCTGTTGGTCAGTGCATAGTTTTACATATTAAATGCAATTAGAGTACTGCCTTCATACTAAATAAGAGGAAATAGAAAGTCTAGAGCCTCTGTTTTGTCTCTGATGTATGCTTAATTGGAACTTGAGATAGTTCTGTTCTCCTCAATTCCTCACTTTTCTTAGAAAAAATGCAAAAACACAGAAGCTTGCTTTATATAGAAGACTATGTGAATCATGAAGATTAAAGACAGTGTAATTTACTGTATATGGATAGTCATACCCTAAAGGCGTATAACAACCCAGAATATGGGAAAATGCACAGTGGGTTCAAGTTAGGTAAGTTTAACCTGAGATTGTTGGAAAATATTGCTGTTGCATAGAGGAAAGGCAGACTTAGAAGTCCCCATTTAGCCAGTGGGGAAGAGGCTGCTAACAATTCCCTGGTAGTACTCTTCACCATCATATTCTTCTTCCTCTGTTTAAGCTAACTCCCCAGTGTTTGTAAAAACTGCATTTACATGTGTAGCATTGTATTTGTCATTATGTCAGGTTAGAAATCAATTTTTTTTTTAACTTGCCGTGCATGCATATCATTATTCTTCCTTGTTCTCTTTACCATCACCTCATTACTTAAGTCTTTTGAAGAGAAAATGTCTTGCACTGGACTATATTGAAAGTCAGTATTAAAAGCAAGCTATTTCAGTATTAACTGACATCAGTCTAATTTGTCTGAATACGGTAGTACAAATATTAAATTGTGCTTTTGTCCGTAAAATAATGTTCCATGTTAAGAAGTCATGTGTCTTTGAATAATGGAATGGTTTGGGTTGGAAGGATCCTTTACTGATCACCTTGTCTAACCCCCCTGCTGTGGGTCAGCTGTCACGAGATGACATTGCTCAAGGCCCTGTCCTGCCTGACCCTGAACACTTCCAGTGACGGGGCATGCACAACTTCTCTGTACAACCTGTTCCACTGTGTCACCACCTTCACTGTAAAAAATGTCTTCATTATATATAATCTAAATCTGCCCTTTTGCAAATTAAAACCACTACCCTTTGTCCTGCCACTACAGGCCCTAGTAAAAAGTCTCCCTCCATCTTTCTAATAAGCCTCTGTTAAGTATTGAACAGCTACAATAAGCTCTCCTTGGTGCCTTCTCCAGGCGGAACAACCCCAACTCTCTTGGCCTTTCTTCATGAAAGAGATGTTACTTGATTTTCATGCCCCTCCTCTGGACCTACTCTAACAGGTCCATGTCTTTCCTGTTCTGAGGACTCCAGAGCTGGACACAGTACATCAGGTGGGATCTCCCCAGAGCAGAGTAGAGGGTCAGAATCACCTCCCTCAACCTCCTGGTCACGCTTCTTTTTATAAAACCCAGGATACAATTGGCTTTTTAGGCTGTAAGCACACATTGGCAGCTTGTGTCCAATTTTTCATACACCTGTATCCCTAAGTCCTTCTCTGCCGCACTGTTTTCAATCCCTTCATCCTCCAGCTTGTGTTGACACTTGAAATTGCCCCAACCCAGGTGCAGGACTTTGCCCATTGCTTTGTTGAACTTGATGAGGCTCGCACAGGTCCCTCTGGATGCCATCCCTTCTCTCAAGTGTACCAATGACACCACTCAACTTGGTGTCATCCACAAACTTGCTGAGAGTACACTCAATCCCATTATTTGTGTCATTAATGAAGAGAATAATGGAGATATTCTATAGTAGTGGTCCTAGTACAGATCCTTGAGGACGGTAATGAGTGGTTACTCATTACTAGTTTCCAGTTGGACATTGAGCCACTGATTGTAATTCTTTGTATGTTGCCATCCAGCCAATTTTTTACCTATCTAGCAGTCCATCCATCATATCTCCAATTCAGAGGTAAGAATGTTGTGAAGAACAGTATGCATTACTGAAAACCTTCTTGTGACTAAAAAGAGAAAAGATGTGTTAAATTCCTTTCCATTAGTAGCATATTAATACTATTTAAAGAGAAAATATTTTAAATCATGTCCTTTTTTTAAAAAAAATTTTTTTAATTTAAAACCTTTGGTAGTCAGCAAATACACGCTTAGCATTCTCACCCTATATAGAAGAAGATGTAAGAAAAACCTGGAAACTTGTTAGGTTATTTTAAAAGTATCTTAACTTCTTAGATTACAAATCTAAATATCAATGAGTAACCCATATATTACACTTTCAACCTGTGTGTTATAATCAGTGTAGGCAAGACATTAAACAAATCATAAGCTTTCAGTACTTTGTGGAAAAAGAAAGTTAGTGTGTTAACACAGGTTTAAACATCAGTTTATAAAATCTCTCATACACAAAAAGTAATGTTTGCAAACTGACCTGTAACACCTTATTTTTCTATTTTTTCCCTTTGAAGAACACATATGTTAAAAAAAAAACGGTAAACATCTGAAAGACACTTTTTATTCCTTGCTTTACCGTTTTAGTTTTGCATCATGCAGTGCTTGCTCGTAAGATAAAATTTAATTAATATGTAGTTAAATTAATTTGTTTTGAGAGAGAAACATAAAAACTATGTTGGCTTTGGTATTCACTAAAACCATTGCAGCCAGCCTGAGTACTGCATTGTGCGCCAGCCATCTGTAGAATAATCCAAATCTAGTACTGTATTCTTTCACATAGCTCACTCTCATTTGAAGCAACCTGTATGAACTGTAGTTCAATAACACATAAACTTGAAGAAAATAGAAAGGGATTTGATACCCTCTTTCAAATTGCTTATGTTAGCCAAAAGTTGGGTTTTTTTCTTCCCTGAGAGGGTATTACCTATATACTTATAGTCATAGTCTGACTTTGAAGGAGATTGTGGGTGAGTGCTTTGATTTCATCTTCACTGTATGTGAAAACACTTACACAGCGCTTGTAGTACCTTCTGTTCATAGCACTCTGTCCAGTGTTCCTTGTAAGCAGGGAAAATTCACACCAAACTACTGCATCAAGCTTTTAAATATTTTTTCAGCAAAAATAACATAGCAAAATCACAGAAATTGCATTGTCTAAAATCCAACTAACTAATTTTTGCATCATTAGAACATGTGTAACTATCAGCAACAAAGTGACAAAGCAAAGTTGTTGAACTGCTTCATAATAAGTGGTTGTTTCCATATTCCTCTTAATTTTGCAGAGTCATAATTAGAAAAGACCACCCAGAGTTGTTAGTTTGGGTTTTTTTTATCCTTTTAAAAAGAAAAAGATTTTTTTTGTCTAATTTGATAAAGTTTGCTTTTAAAACTTCTTCCAGTTTTGCACTGTGCCATTGTTGCCTGAGAAATGTTGGCATTTTCGTGTGTCAGGGTGATGTCCTTTTCATCACACTCCCAGAACAGTATGGCCTTGATCTGAACGGGTAGCCCAGCTTCCAGGCTTCACTGGTTGCTTCTGGTGAGAAAGAGATACTGTCCAGGAGTATGGCATTTACGTGTATTGTGAGTATTGTCACAAAAGCTGTGCATCTGTTCTATTTCTTAGAATACAGTAAAATTAGTAGCTCACTTCATAATAAAATAAAAATATAAACAAATCCCAAAACATTAGTTTACAGTCTTCCTCCCTAGGAGATGAGTCTTTGATCTTGCTGGAGACTAGACTGCTAGTTAGCATCCCGCATTCCTTCATGGCTTTCCAGTCTCTTTCAGCATCTGAGACTTGTGTGCGAGCACCCAGTTGGTAGTTGCTGGAATGATTTGCCTGCTGCACATCAGAGATATGCTTGCTGACAGTCACTAACACCTTTTTAACACAGTAAAACCCCCAAACATTTTATCTTTGCTTGTCTGCCTAACAAAATCCAAATTGGTGATACTCTGAGTGACCCATCCCAAACAAAAGAACTAATTTACAAATTATCTAATCTTGACATTTTGTAAATATTTAAGCAGATTTTTTGAAAGGGTATTTTCACATCAGTTGCATTGATTTCACATGGATCTGAGCTTCCTTAGATCTTTCCTCTAACTACTGACATCTTTTATATAACCTCTTTTTTTGTGCCTCAGTAGAAACAATAGATAGTTTCAGGTTTTCTGGTGGTGAAAAAAAGGCCTTTTGTGTTAAAACGATGCCATGTTGCGGCATCTTATTGAATCAGGTAGGCTCAGAAGCTAACACTGCAAAAAGCTGCCAGCTTCCTCCATTCATCTAAAGTCTTCTTAAAAGTGTTACTCATCTGAATAACTACACCACATAAAATTCCTGTCAGAGCAGTTGCTCTAGATGTGGATGCAGACAACAACAATCAAGTTTCTTCCCTTGGACACAGGAGGTTTTGTCTGGCTTTTAGTTGAGACCAAAAGAGTCTCAGCAGTTTGGATCACAGTTTGAGCTTTCCCTAAGTCCAGCTTTCTTCAGACCCAACTTTAACTAACTCTGTATCTTATTTGAACATGAAGGATTTGCAACTCCATGTTAATCATGTCAGCTACAAGCAAGCTATGTGAGAAGCTCCCTAAAACACTCTGTACATGTTGTTGAGCTACTTTCCTTATTGTACAAGGTTTTGACCATTGTATATCTATGTGGAAATCTATCTCAGACTGTTTTCAGTGCTGCAGAGCTGAACACTGTCTTAAGATACTTATCCAAGTTGCAGTGGTTGCCATTTCAGTCCATAATCTGAAGTTTTAAGATGCCAGTTTTAGGTTAATGTTGCACAATATTTATACTCAATTCTGTCAGCTTCCTAGAATTTGTCCGAGTACAATAATGGAAACTACAACCATGCCTATGTGACATCTTTTTCATGTGTAGATTGTAATAAATTAATTTGGCTGTGATAAAATCCAGCAAATGTTAGGTTAGAAAAGCTTGAAAGCATTTCTGGGACCAGCATGCTTACTTCTGGGCTCTCTGTTTCTTCAGCAGTAGTTACCTGTGAGTACAAGCATAAGAAGAAAAACTAATTCCTTATCGTTCAAGGTGAATCTATGAGTATTGTGTCCGTTTTGATGTGACCTATCTTTAGAATAAAAGTGTGAACTAAATGGTCTTTGTGGTGTTTGAAGACTTGCATGATAGTCCTAGTGGAAATAAATGAAACACATAGTTTTAACTCCCTGTTTTTCCTAGCAGTGTTCATGAACTTGATTTTTTATGTATCATACTTTCTGTGCTAAATAAGCTGTACCAAAACATGAAAGATCAAAGAATTTAATTTCTTCTCAGGAATTAAATTACCTTGTCATCAAAGTAGAATTCTGACTAAAGAAGGAAGTTGTATTCTCATAGTTACAGACTGCACTGTATAAGCTGTATGCAAAAATTAGGGTGTACCTGCTTTCCTAGAGACTCTTTTTTTCCATACTTCATACAGTGAAATTTAATGGGAAGAAAGGGTATTTTTATTTTAAACGTACAATAAGGTTGCTTCTTCAAAGAGCTTTCTATAATATTAGGAATACAGTATAGTTTGCAAAATTAGGTGAGAGATGAAATAAGAAAGTTGCCATTATTAAAGCCTTTATTCCTGAGATTAATCAGTAGTATTCTTAGTAATTTAGTAGCAGCCTATTAATGAACAAAACTAATAATTTTCAAACACATCTTTTCCTGGTTACTATAGTTGGGAATTATACCTACACATTTTCCTACTGAATACTGAAATTATAATGAATGGGTAGATGCAGGAAGAGCAGTGGATGTTGTCTACTTTGACTTCAGCAAGGGTTTTGACACCCTCTCCCATAACGTCCTTGTGGGTAAGCTCAGGAAGTGTGGATTAGAAGAGTGGACAGTGAGATGGGTTGAGAACTGGCTGAAGGATAGAGCTCAGCAGGTTGTGATCTGTGGCATGGAGTCCAGCTGGTGACCTGTAATTAGCAGTGTTCCCCAGGGGTCAGTACTGGGTCCAGTCTTATTCAACATCTTCATCAATAACCTAGATGAAGGGACAGAGTGGCCCCTTGACAAGTTTGCTGATGATACGAAACTGGGAGGAGTGGCTGATGCACCAGAAGGCTGTGCTGCCATCCAGTGAGACCTGGACAGACTGGAGAGCTGGGAAAGGTGAACCTCATGAAGTTCAACAAGGGCAAGTGCAGAGTCCTACACCTGGGGAGGAATAACCCCATGTAGCAGTACAGGTTAGGGGTTGACCTGCTGGAGAGTAGCTCCACAGAGAAGGATCTGGGAGTCCTGGTGGACAGTAAGTTATTCATGGAACAGCAATGTGCCGTTGTGGCCAAGAAGGCCAGTGGTATCCTGGGGTACATAAAGAAGAGTGTAGCCAGCAGGTCAAGGAAGGTTCTCTTCCCCGTCTACTCTGCCCTAGTGAGACCTCATCTGGAGTATTGTGTCCAGTTCTGGTCTCCCTGGTTCAAGAGGGACAGGGAAATACTAGAGGGAGTCCTGGGGCTGTTTAGCCTGGAGAAGAGAAGACTGGGAGGGGATCTTATTAATGTTTACAAATATCTGAAGGGTGTTTGTGAAGTAGAAGGAGCCAGTCTCTTTTCAATTGTGGGAGAGGTAATGGTAACAAGGTGAAACACAGGAAGTTCCACCTCAGCATGAGGAAACACTTCTTCACTGTGAGAATGACAGAGCCCTGGAACAGGCTGCCCAGAGTGGTTGTGGAGTATCGTTACCTAGAAACTTTCAAGATCCACCTGGGTATGTTCCTGTGTGGGATGCCTTAGGTGACCCTGCTCTGGGTTGGATTCGATGATCTCCAGAGGTCCTTTCCAACCCCTACCATTTTATGCCTCTATGACACATTTGTGCAGATGGGTGCTTTATACTGTTAATGACTGATCCCGTGTGGAGACTAGTGAGCAATCAATAATGAACTTGTACTGTGTACTCTTGTCTTCAAAGATGGGAAGGGCCTGTTAAGGTAGATACAAAATACAGATCAGATGTAGAAGTTATCCAGCATTTCAGTAGATCTTCTATGAGCCATTTTCCTTACATAGAACATACAGGGAGGTATCAGTACAAAAGACCCGGTTTTAAATGTTTCTTGTGATGGGCATGCACTGCTAGACACTTGCCACTTATTTCCCCCCAAAATTGTGTTTGTTTACTGTGATGTTTTTGTAAAAGTCTATTTAACATAATCTTTACACAGAAGTGATATTTGTACAACTCTAGATTTCTGGTTTTGAGAGGTTTTCCATGCAAAAGTATCATTAAAAGACCAAACAACCTAATGATGCTGTTTACAGGAATGTGAATTCCTAGTACATTTAAGGCAAAGGAACCCTCTGCCTGGATACAGCTTTTGGAAAAGAAAATGCTTTTCTATCTCCATGTTCTTTAGCAAGATGGTATTTACTCTGACTAGGTGTATTGAGGTGAAAACTGTAGTTCTTTGTTCCCAGATAATTGTCTCAGTTTTAAAAGCATTCTTCTCCCCTACTGTGAAGAAAAGGACCTGTCTGCCTTTAATGCTCTGTACTCTTCCCAGTGTATGAGGTCTTTTTAGTAGCTGTGTCCCATTTCTTGCCTGTAGCCTTGCAGTAGCTCATCTTGTCAGTAATGGATATTTTCATTAGAGTGGAAGGGAACAGTAGGAGTGAAAATGTCAGTGAGTGACAGTTCTTGGTGCTGTTTAGAAGTATGTCGGGTCTTCTGAAGGTCTCTAAATGCCTGCAGAGTCTGTTGGCTTACTACTGGACTGGGCATTGAATTTATTCTAGGCACTTTGTATGATAACGTGCTTAGATGATCTTCTGTCTGCTGGAGTAAGATTATCTGTGTGTATCTCCAAACTATTAATTTCCAGTAACATGCTGATTAGAGCTGAGGAATCAACATGGAGCTTTGGGTAGGGAGCTTACACATACATTGCAAAGGGAGGGAAAGACATCCTTAATATGCTTCTGATTTTGATCTCCCTACGTACTACAGAGAATTTGAAATTCTTAAGCATATTTGAAAAACAAATGCAAGTTTGAAAGGTAGAATGCAGTATATGTACAAACAAAATGTTAATCTATCAATCAGAAAAAGAGAGGGTTAGTATGAAAGATGTTCTGTTTTGTAACGGTTGCGCACTGAGTTTTGAAAATGCAATGAAATTCAGTCATAACGCACAACTTTTTTTCCCCGCTACAAAAATAATTATTTGGTACTGCAAATAGAAATAAGTTTGTAAGAAGAATGAGGTTTGAAGGTCACATTTTCTGATGATGTGAAAGAGGTGTAATTAGAAATATATAAGTTGGTATTTAACTCCTTGTGTTCTGCTGAATCCCCGAGCTGAACTACATACAACTACTTCTGTAAGAATATAAGGAAGCCTTGATTGCTGTCTCTTATGTGCAGAGAGTTAAGGGACAGGTGTGCTTTTAAGTGATGCTGGTCTGTTTTAACACATCTGCTTTACTTAGCATGCTACAATTCACCTTTCTGACCAAGCAGCTTAAACTTGCTGATAAGTTCTGTGAGATACAACTTATGAACCTCTTCCCATCTGTAAGTGTCTAAGCGAATGCATAGTTCCCCACGGCCCAAGGACATTAAAAGGAAGTCTGAACTGATATAGCACAGAAACTGATAGATTCAGAGGGAAATTGTAGGCTACCAACAATCTAGGGAGATCTGTTTAGGAATGCACCTGAATTTGGTCATAAACTTATTAGTTTAATTATCCATATGTGTCTGTTATATCTGAGACTTTAAGTATATCTAATAGGAAAAAAATTGGAGAATGGAAAGCAAATGTGAAAATACTCTTCTCTTAAACCTGGTTGAGATGTGGCTCAAGGTAGTATTGAAGGTTATATTAGAATATGGAGACTGGGGATATGTGCTGCTTCAGCTATTTACTATTAAGAAACTTTGCTGAATATACTGTATTTTTTTACATGTGCTCCGTCATAGAACATTATCATTATCAGTAGACATTTAGATATACGAACCAGCCTGTCACTCCATCTGTTTGCTTCAGAATACTTGGCATTTATTTTGCAACGTTGTAAAAGTTGTTACAGCTTTGCAGTTGATAACTATTACAGCAATATCAGCTTTTCATATTCAAGTTAGCTTTCAAACCAGAAGTTTGCCTTTTATTTTTAACTCCTAGTGCATTGCTTGATTCCTATGCAAGGGGTGGGAGAAATAAATGTGTGGAATACAGCTGGGCAATAAATATGTTTGCAAATCTCTGTCAGTGGTAAAAAAAGCCTTTTGCAGTAGTACATTAAAATAGAAGTATCTAGAGAAAAGGATTAAAAACCCCACAAAATACCCAAAACCAAATCCTTTGATTATAACCTGGAATTTACTTCTGCTTTCTGAAGTAGTTAACGAGACATTTTTTGCATCGTTTCCACAGAAACATCTTGCAGCAAGAAGGTATTAATGTTTAAAATAAGTCATTAGCTGAAGCAATGGGAAATTGGAGATTCTTTTATACTTTGTGTAGTTGAATCTTCATCATTTTATACTGATGATCATGTTCAGCTAAAAAAATTGCCTAATTGTTTGCTGGTGGTTGTAAATAAGTGTATATTAAATAATTGTGGCCATACATTTAGAATGTCTGTTTTGAATAGGATAGCATATTAAAGTTGACTGGGACAAGGAAGTTTTTATCTTCATTTTCCTTTTCCTTCTCTCCTCTCTTCATTGTCCCGTTCCCACCCTTACACACACCCCCCCC
>WTSP01005437.1:13103-26518 GCA_025331215.1 Actenoides lindsayi | reverse complement strand
AAGGGCCAGTTTGGTTTGACCTGCTGTACTGGTTCAGCACTGGTGCCAGCAGCAGTTATGCTGGTTCCTAGATTAGGTATTTGGAAATAGTTTCCCCTGGGTGAGGAATCTAGCAAAGAAAGCTACACATGGGTTTTAGGCCTTTAAATGATGGGCATATGCACTTTGAGTGTCAGGTGCTTGAAGAGGTGGAGATGACCTGATCTGAGACCACATACATCAGAGGGCTGATTAAGCAAGTTGGTTTACTGCAGTAGCATGTCTCCATGAGAAGAAAAGACTCTGGCTTCAAACCAGTATTCCTGGCTGTCCCTAAGGGTGACAAGAAAAAGTGGATTTCATCACCATGACAAAGTTTTCTTCAATTAGAGCTATAGGCATGTCTTGCAGCTGGTACTGGAGCAAAGTTGCCAGAGATTTCAATGTTCCCCTCCTCTAGGTAACAATGGTAGCTAAAGATTTAACTTCATAATTTACCAGACAGGGATTTATATGCTCACTGGGCTTTGTTCATGATGCTTCTTTGCACAGCACAAAATTATCATCTGTCATCTGCTTGCTTTTTCCCTTATTATGCCTGAAGAACTGTCTATATCGTACAAATGCCCTGCACTGAAAAGCAGCAATCAGAATGGCACTGTTTCTGCAACAAGGGCAGATACAGAGAGCCTGAAGCATCTGCACAGACCAAGTTGGTGACTTGACATGGTTATATGATGACAAAAACATCATCAGACCTCCATTCCCCAGGACTTTAGTTCTTCTCCTTTTTTGTGAAAGCCCTAAGTAAAACCTGGCTGCTGTGCTGTCTGTTACTCATTAAATAGCTCTTTCCCTTCTATGTTAGCTCTGATCCAAGACTTCTGAATGTCATTGGAGGAACCTTGCTGCTAGAAAGGCTTTGGGATATTCCCTGACAGATCAAAAAAGTTGAGACCCCTTGGTAACGCACGTGCAGAGTCCAGGTTTGGGACATCAGGTGAGCTGTTATCTGTGTACCTTGTGGTTTTTTAAGTTGGTGGTTCTAGAGTCTGCTTTGTATGCTAAAAATAGCTATGCTGCTGCAAAAATGCATTCTTTGGGTAGTAATTTTATAAAATATAAGAGTATGGCTCTGCTCTGAAAAATAACCTTGGAAAAATTGTGTTGTAAGAGTCCTTATTTATTGCATTTCATACTTTGGATCTGCATGTGAAGCTGTGGCTTCTCATTGACTTCCACTGTCTCTAGTAAAGAAAATGTTGTGAAAGCTGATGAAATAGGTAAAATGTCCACCTTTTTCTTTCTGTCTTGCAATGGTGTTGGTTTTATGCAATGAACAAACAGACAGTTGTAAGAATCTATTTCAGTCACCTGAAGTCAGCAGATGTGACAATTCACAGAGTGAGCAACGTGGCTATGTGAGAAGGTGCTGTGTTTTCAGTCAATTTTCAATGCAGAACTTCTCCATAATTTCTCACCCCCATGAACAGATGACTGGAGGAAAGGCATGCAGGAGTAACAACTGTCCAGACACGGGAAGATAACTGCCAGGGACCTGATTGCTAGTCTCTGGTGTGTTTTAGGTAAGGACCATTTACCACTTGCTAACCCTCTTAAACTGGAATTTAGGCATAGCCAGGCAGTCTGTGCTGGGCAGACATTGTCTCTGATATAAGTATTCCCTGAAAGCTGTAAGTCAAATGTCACCAGAACACTGAAAATGCCATCCCCACCATGACCCATCCCTGCATGTCCCTGATCAGGAAGCAGAGCCTGCATCTTCCTTGTATGCTTTGTCTCAAAGAGTAATTTGCTTGCATGGCAAATCCTCTCAGTTGTTCAGAGGGAAACTCCAGGACTATCCTTATGAATTTGGGCAGTGGAAGAGTGGAAGGGGTCTATCTTGGGGAAGAGCAGCTGTGATTGGCCTGAATCACAAGTTGAAATGAAGCTGGACTCATTCCCTTGGTCTAAATGGTGTGGCTGTGATGACAGGTCCCACCTGGACAGTGCACCAATGGGAGAGCACACGTTGCTGTTAAAAGTAGCGCTGCAACTTCTGCAACGCATAGAGTGTTACCTTTTACGCTGTGTGTTCTTTCAAGGGAATCAGCTCTTCTCATCTATTGCTGCCATGTCCTCACGTGTTGACAGCACTTTGCCCCACTCTGGTAACATTTCAGCTCCTTGCAGCAGTCCCTTTCCCTTGGGCAACCCCCATGATGTATCCAATTGCTCAAGTTAGGGGATGCAAGAAAGTCAGTGAGTCTGTCAGGCAAAAATAAGCCGGCACAGGCTGCTTGCACCCACCCTGTGCCTTGCTGGTGGTGAATCTCCTACCAGGCTGGCCACTCTCTGAGGCCTGGCAGCACACACGTGCCCACCATGCAGCAGGACTGTCACAGCCCTTATGCACCAGCCCAATCAGAAGAAACCTCAGTGCAATTGGGGCAGAGTTGGACTGGGGTTAGGGAGCTCCAGCTCATAGGTGACCACATCTGAATATGGTTTGAAAAGGGTCGCAAGAGATGGGTGAATGGTGTCTTCAAAGTGCTCATGACCTAGAGGCAGAGGTGGTGATGTGATGCCAGCACTGGGTTAGCTCTGTCTGTCCTCTGATCCTCTGGGACTGACCAGGAGCACCTAGCTCAGTCCTCAGGGACCAGACCTCAGCCCAGGCTGCAGCAGTGTGCCCCCCCCCTTCCCCCACGCTAACTGAGGTCTCCTTTCCCCTGCTGATATCCATTGGCAACAGCTGGCATCATTTGGGGGGGCTGGCACAAACATACCATTAATTCCATAGTGCCATGGGATGCTCCAGGAAAAAAGAAATTACAGGCTGGTGCCTTGTGAAAAATTTCCAAATTAGGCTGGAAAGCAGGATTGGGCAGGGCTGCTGGTAATGACAACTGGAAAAAAAAGACATTCTGCTTTCCTGTATATGTAGATCAAAGTGCTGCCTCTTCATAAATAATTATATTTATCCAGATGATGTTACTATTTCTCAGGCAAAAAATATTAAAAATCCTTAAAAGTATGTTTTGTCTACTAATCTGGCAGTGAGGCTTTCCTGAAAAGAGGCAGCCAGCTCCAACTTCTTTTCAGCAAGGAGCTGTAAAACACCTTTTTTTTTCTTTTTCCCCCAATGACCTGGTTTTAAAGTACAAAAAAAAAAAACCCAAAACAGTCCCTGTAATTAGTTGTTGGTATTGGTCTTGATTGTACATTTTATTAAGCCTAATTAAATATTCATACCACTTTTAACTGTCGTCTTGTAATTGTTAGATATATTAAGGTTTAGTAAGTGCGGTTTTTTTATTAACTATTGCATGCAAATGTTCTGACAAAACTTAATTGTAATTTTCCTGATGCTTTATTTGAGGCATCCCTCTAGGGCTGACTATTATGTGTAAGCTGACCACTCTATATATTTGCTCTTATTATTCTTGATAGGTGCTATTATACCTTGATAATAAGCCTGGCGGGAAAGCCTGGTGAATATGAGATAAACAGGTCACTTATATCCTGTTAAGATTGGAGCTGAGAAATAGCTCATTAGGCTGTTTGTTGGGTTTTTTTTCTTTCTTAAAAATGCTGTAAAACTGTTGCTTTATCCTGTAGAATAATTGGTACTTTTCTCAAAACCCATACCAGCTGAACTCAGTGTGTTATGTCTTAGTGAAGAAAAGAAGTACAGGGTGTGTTTGAGAGGACAACTACCAAAAACTGGAGCATTTTTCAACTTGAAAGAAAGAAGAGTAAAAGGCTGCACAATTTAAAGTACTATACTGACTATGCCCAATTGATGTTTCATTCATAAATATCTATATTCTACATGTTTTCAAGCAAGAAAACCTTTATTTCAGTGAGATCTCATTGGACTAGCAGTCAAATTAACTTCAGAGTTCTCAGACGAAAAATAAATACATTTTGAAAGGAAGCTGAGGCAAATGTGCTACATTACCACTGAGCAGCTTGACACCACTTCAGTCCAAATTTCAAGCCGACTATCCACTCAGCAGGAGACATATTCGTTTTAAATTAAACATGCCAGGAATCGGACTTCAAAGGGAACAAGACAAGTTTGTTGTTTCCACACTGGAAATTTCTATGTCTGCATCAGTGAATTCTGGCTCCCTTTTCTTCCAACTAAAATTAATTGCTATCCACACTAGACCAGACCAATTAGGACCTGAAAGCTCCCGTATGGTGATTCTTGATGAGAGAACCAAGACATGGTATGACAGGGGGGAGTATGGTAACTAAAAGTGACCTAGCCTGTATCAGAGATGGAAAAATAACAGGGACACAAGAGAGCTTAGGAAAATGAGGTCTGGTGTTTTAGTGAACTGACTGTTGGGCTAGGATATGAAACATTTTTCTGTGTGTGAAAACCTGGGATTATGCTGTGGGATGAAGAAGACAAGCCTTGCTCCAGCATGCCTCTCGCAGCTGCAATGGATGTTGTTGCTAGAGAGGTATCTGCCAGGATGGTATCTGTCATGTCCATGTTTACAACAGCATTAGGAACACTCATTTTAAGGGGTCTGCAAATCAACTGGAAAAAATGGCTCGGATCAGGAGTCTGGCTGACAAAGCTATGCTCTTAAAGCAGTTGTAAAAAAACCAGATCATCTGCTTTTCAAACTGCAGCAGGAGAGCAAGCAAATCACCCTCGTTTCTGGGTTTGTATTTCATTTTTCCTAGTTGTAGTTGCATAGCACAGGATATTTCTTATATTTTAAGTGAAACCATTGTTTCGCTGTTAATTAGAATTTGATATATGAGAGAATGAAGTGTGAATGTATTAGTAAAAAACAAATTGATTGATACTACAGAGTAAGCTTTATAAATATGGAGCTATATTTTTCTTGTTGTACGCAGATTGCAATACAGTATCAAAGTCAACATCGTATGAAAACATCCAGATAAATCCAGAGCAGGAATTACTGGGTGAAGCACTATTCCCAGGGTATTTGGAAGATCATACTAGATGATACCGGTGGTCTCATCTGGCCTTAAAATGCACATTTCTCTGAAATTTTGCTTCCTTTGCAGAGAGCCCTGCAGCCCCAGAGGACAGGCTGTGTCTCAGGCAAGGCTGTGTCATGCAGAGCAGCTCCCCTCTCCTCCCACTCCTGTGATGGCTGATCCACAGCAAGCATACACAGAGCATCTCCCTGCAGACCCAGGGCCAGGGACTCCCCTTGTTCTGTCAACACCTTGCAAGGGATGTGGACCAGGGGAGTTGGTGAGCCTGGTGATGCCCACTCACAACACTGTCATACAGGTGCCCAGATCTGGGGTTGCAACTGAGCTGGTACCCTCCAACCTTGCCTTAACTGTGCTCCGTAAGCCTGGAGCACCAAAGGGCTGGATATGCCCTCGCGTCGTCTGGATCAATGTTACCTTTCCCTGGGCATAAACTGTGTGGGGAGGTGAGAGCATCCTGAGTGCTACCCCGCTGGCCCTACAGCTCATGCTGCAACCACACACAGGGTAAACACCCCCATGAAAATGCACCAACATTGCTTTACCAGCACAAAAGGTATCTGTAATTGGGGTCTTTTTTGAATGAGTAATCTCTTTGTTTGTCTAAATTGCTTGTGTGAGACCTCAGGTGGGCTCTGTTGGGATGTTTCTGTTCAAGCACGGTTTTATGGTACGACTGTGTGCCTGCAGATGGATGTACATGTGCGTGAAGTCTCCCAGCCTGGTGAATTGTCCCACCAAAGCTGGCAGATCACTCAGTTTCTTGGTTTGTTGCCTTTAGAGAGGTGGAGGTCCAGGAGGCTGCAACTTGCACTGTAGTACTAGTAAGAAAGTCTCAGAGGGCCACACTACTGTGAACTCAGCATAGTTCATGCAATTACCAACTCAAGTGAAATCTGGGACCTTGTAATAAAGCCAGCTGTTCCTCCTGCTTGTTGGCAGAGGCGAGGGAGAAGAATGGCTGCACCAAATGAACAAGATTATGAGGAAGAAAGCATAGCAACAGCACAGCCCCGTCACTTAGTAACAAGGTAGAATTATGATGAAGGAGTGAACTTATATAAATAAAATATTCAGGAATATACATATTCATTAAAATGATACCCAGGAAACAGAGAGGAGAAAGGCAAAAGCTAAGCATCTAAAAATGTTCTTTAATGAAAAAGAATTTTAAGTATATGTCTCCACCATTCATAGCTGTGTGATGGTATTATCTTCCCACATGAAGCTATGCTACTTCAGGATCTCCTGGGTTCCTCCACCCATATCTTCACCTCGAGTACCAGAGAAGTCTTACAGACGAACTTGCGAAGGTTGCTTTATGTTCTTAGACATGAGCTGCTGGTTTATTATCCTGACCATGTCTATATGTGTAATGTCCTTTTTGTGTCATCATGCCCAGTGCTGATGAATACACAGTGATATATTTCAGCTCTAAACTGCATACCAATTAATTTGCCTGATGTGGTCTTTTGCCCTGGGACCAAGTGCATGCCTCTCATCATTATGATTGCTTTCCTTGCCTCCTGGACCAGGTGAAGTGGAGGAGAAGACAAAGACACGATGATAATTAACAAATACATCTCCACACCTCTACACTTACATTTATTCTAAAGATGTCAGCTTTAATTTAGAAAAAAACCTCCAAATTCAAAACCTCAATAATCTGAAATTCAAATCACTTCCACGGAAGAAAGAGTGAGCACTTGGAAGCAGTTGCAAAACAAGATTTTACGTTATTAGACGTTGTTCTCCTACCTTGGATATTTAATCAAGTGCCCAAGTCTGTTCCCACATGAAGTGAAAGATTAATCATTGCACTTATAAATCATGCTCCTCATCTCTCTCTCATTTGCACCAAAGCCTCCCTCTTGTCTTTCAGTGCTGTGGAAGCTGCTGGGTCTTATCTCCAGATTCTCTTTTTCTAAGGGCTTATGTTGAGACTTTAAGTAAATGATAGATAGTCACCTTTATTGCGTATTTTATGTATGACAAACTGATCAAGGATGAGCTTTTCTCTTCAATCCACTGTTTTTAATAAATATTTTACCTTCCACTACTGAAACACTTGTTATGAATTTTCATGAGCAACTTCACCTAAATCTTCTTAACAAGTCTTCACATAAACAAAGGCTTCAAAAGCCCTATGGCTAGCTAGGCAAGGGTCATCTTGTATTTGGTTTCTCTTTCTCCTGTTGAGTACTTTCCGGGATTGAATGGAACAGTTAACACAAAGAAAGGTGCTGTTCTAGGCTCCATTCATCTCCATCAATAGCAAAAGTCTGACGTGACTAAAGACTACACAATGTGCTTGTGGGCTGGTTATGAGTTAGTTTTGGTAGATGTCTAAGATAAAAATTGCTCTTGTTTGGGAAACACTCAAAAGAATTCACATTTGTGTTTGGATGTATACCAAGATCACATTTGGTGTTTTCCATTTGGAATGTTCATAGTAAACTTAGCAGCATATATGTGAGGTGTAAATGCATTTAAAATCTCTTTTGATGTATAAATATTAACAGGATTGAATTTCTGTGCAACATCAGTCCACAGTCCATAGAGATGATCAGACACTGGTGGAGCCAATAAATTGCCCCCACGTGAAAAGATATGCTGGTGGACATCAAGAACATTGCTGAGCAAATTCTTTACATTGGCATTCACTACGATGGAGATGCTGTGAATGGGGAGGGAGTCTGAGGAACCACCTCAAATGGAGGTGTAGGGAAAAGGCATGTTAGAACAAATTGATAAACTAAACATTAACAAATTCTCAGCACCAGATGGTGTTTACCCAGGAGTCCTGAAAAAACACATGACACAAATAAGAAATTTCTGTATTACTAACTGTGTGTAATCTGGTGCTACTGTCAGCTCTGGGTTTAGAAGGATGGAAGAGGGAATGCAATGCCAGGCTTTGAGCGGGACTGCATGATTCTGGAAGCTAGTGGTCAGTCACGGCTTTCATTTTTAACAGTCACAGATTTGGCTGGAGGTCTGAAAACAAAGATAGGTGTTGAGAGGAAGATCAGGCCTGACAGCCACAAGAACTCTTGGAAGAATTTCATGCTTATCCATGCTATGTAGCTTTCAACACAGCCTTATGGAAGCAAGAAAGGCTCCTGACAAATTACATTTATTATGGAAAAGGAGAAGTTACCGTCTGGGCTAACCCAGGAGAGGTCACCTTTGGGCTAAACCCCAGAAAAGACAGGGTTGGAAGAAACAGTCACCTTGCAAACAAGGAGGAAGTCCTACAGACACCAGTCCTGGGCCTGATGTTCAGCATATTCCTAAGTGACCTGGATAAGGTGGTACAAGCCAATAATGACCATGTTTACAACTGATGGAATGTTATTGAGGATAACCAAAGCTAGTGCTGACTCTGAAGAGCGGAATTAGCTCATTGCACTAAAAAGAAATTCTGTGTTGAGGCTGTCAGAGGAAAAGTGGCTACATATACAAATTATGATCTATTAGCTCAGGAGAAAATGAAAGGCAGATTGAATCATTGTGGAGAGGTTGCTAAAAGCATCCAAGCACTGCTCAGTGGGCAAGCTGGTTATCAGATTTGAAGCAGAGACAGGGAAGTGTTTTATCACACAATGCAGAATTGTACTGTTGTTCCTGTGTGTTGGGATTAGAGTATCAATGGGTGCAGGGAGGGGTATGTAAACTGGAGGAGTATGAGTGCAGAGGGCAAGTCAA
The DNA here is from genome assembly GCA_025331215.1 of Actenoides lindsayi. Taxonomy (NCBI): domain Eukaryota; kingdom Metazoa; phylum Chordata; class Aves; order Coraciiformes; family Alcedinidae; genus Actenoides; species Actenoides lindsayi. The sequence goes on along the minus strand of WTSP01005437.1, from coordinate 17,836 downwards.
ATCAGACAGCATTGCTACAGCCTTTGACACAGCCAGGTCCTAAACTGTGGGCAACACAGGAGCAAGGGGGAGGTGCTTTCCCTGTTTCATATACCCCTCAGAAACCCTCACTGCCAGCCATGGCTGGCTGAAGTTTGTGGGCTAAACAGGGCTTTGATGTGACATTTCCTAAGTAATTTGGCAATCCCAAATTAACAGGCTTTCAAGGGTTTGAGATATGCCATTATTACACCCAGAAGGATTGTAAAAATTGGTGGTGGATAGCAGGATATTTGACACAGTTTACTCCTGTAGCTGGGCGGCTGTTGTTGAGGGACTGTGAGACATACCTAACCATCTCCTGGAGAAAGGGTTGGGTTTTTTCCAGCACGTGTTTTACATGGTGGGACTTGAACCTGGATTAGGTGCACTCCAGGGTGTCTTGTTTTATCTTCCTTCCTTCCCCATCTGAAAATAGCATTGCTTTTCCCCCTGGAGAAGTGAGGCTTGGCTCTCTGCTGTCCTTATATTACCCACATGAAGGAGAAAAAGACAAAAATGAACAATGAGTGTAGCTGCTTTTTCCAATTATTCTGTATATGATTTATTGCCTTATTTTTGAGACATGAAGAAGGCTGTTAATGAGAGTATATGGGTTGCAACAGCTTATTGTTTTTATCCTGGTGACTTGCTCTTTTTATCACGAAGGAGAGCAGTGGATTTGCATCTATTTGACATTTGAAATGTTTCACCTTTGGTTGATATGCAGCTCTGTGCAGCATGATCCACACTAAGAAAAGCCCATTTCAGTTCTTAGGACAGGTGCAAGATTAAGCATCAAGCATCTCACTTCTAAAATTGCTTGTGATTCTTTTCTCCTCCACAGACGTCTGCACAGGTAGCAATTAACTGCATCCAGAGATCAAAAGGTACATTGTCTCAGACAGGAATTGCTATATCAGAGCCTAGTGCTACTTGTACTGTACTTTAAGCAATCAGGCACTTCCACTGATCTTTCTTTGCTGAAGGTGTAGGAGCAGGCTAGGCTTGCTCTGCAGCCAGAGACAATAAAGAGGGAAAGGACTGCATGGCAAGTTGGGGAGAAGCATGGATTTTATGGTGCTGGGTTTGTAGCACCACACGAAAAAGTTGCTGCTTCTTCTGTAGGGCTAGAAGAATGGGTGGGCACTGCTCATTAGACACGCAGACTGTGGCCTTGGCATAAATGCCATGGATGCTTTATGCATGGTGGTGGGGGTAAGCCCTGCACTGATTCTTCTCTGACACAAAAAGGTGCCAGGGACGGACATCTTGCAAGACAGGCGGGAGTGGGGGAAGTGACAACTCTGTCTGCCCAGCTCTGGGAAAATGGGTCCCAGCAGGGGAGGAAGGCCTGAGTGTGGCCCCCCTTCATGCTGCAGGCAACATGAGCTCAGGGAAGCAGAGGGCTCGGTGCCTTGATGACTTTCTCACTGTGATTTGGAGGGAAGCCCCTGATGCCTTCGTCCTTAATTGCTTTAATTAGTCCATTACCTTCCTCTAGGGGAATTTTCTCCAGAAAGAGAAGACGTCATCCCTTGAAACATTTGACTGGTAGACCAGAAACTCCACTGTCAGCTTTTCTCTTTTTTTTTAATATATTCTGAATTGAACTATCATATTGACAAATTAGCATCTAATCCTATTGCTCTAATTCAATCATTTGCCTGTGCATTAGGATAAGAATGATTTGCATAATAGTCTTCAGTCTTCTGTTTAGAAACAACATATTTTGATATTTGCTTGTGCTAAGTGGGATCAAACTGTGAACAGGCTGGAAAGTAATCCCAGAGGATCTGTAGTGACTCTAGCACTGCTGGGTTGACATGTCTGCTCCCCTTCCCTGCTCGGTGCCTCACCAGGAACTGAGATCTGCCAGTAAATGTCCCTTCTTGGGAAGTTTGAAGAAAAAAAGTGGAAAATGGCTTACTCACCTGCATCAGGATTGGTTAGACTCCACTTGCCTGCATTTATTCCAGTCTGCACCACTGATAATGATTATTTTACCAAGTCAGCCTTTATGCACAATATTGTCCTTCCTCAGAGCAGAATAGGTCTGTAAAAGAGTTGTAAACCTTTCACTGGACCTGAAGAACTGACAGTTTTTTGTGTTCATGGGGAAGGTCACCAAAGAGACCACTGCACCAGATTTTCCTGGCAAGAACTGGAAGAGTTTATTCCTTGTCTGATGACTGTAGGGCTTGATGTGGGCCAGTTGTTTCAGGTTCCACATAAAGCCTGTTACTGAGCTGAGGATGCTCCTGCCCTGTTGCCTAAGCGATCCTTCCCCCCCCAGGTCTCATTATGCAGTAAGCTAAAGCACATCTCTCACTTCACCTTCCTTGTATGTCTCTTTGAAGTTCTGCAGTTGTCATTCTTCCACTACACCCACTTTTTCTGTTTCTTCTAGTAGGTATTCTTATTTTGTTTAGTATCTAGATTTTATATATAGCATGGAGTAATAGAAATTTTACGCTTTTGTTATACCTTTATTTTCCACTGTCAGGGTGACTCTCAGGGAGGCATTTTTGGAGAGCTGTCATTTCTCTAACACAAACTTGTATTATCAAAGTAGTTATTCAGGTAGTGCTGTGAAAATACTGAAATGACATGCAAATCTAGACATTAAGACCAATTTCCTTAATAACTGAGCGGGCTTCTTCAAGCTTTCCTTTTTTAAATTTTACTTCTTTTCCTAGGAAAGAATATGAATATAAAGAAATGTTTCTACAGAGAACCTGTTTTCACAACCCCCCTTTTGACTTCGGTACCTCTCCCCTGAGAAGGTCAGTGAGATCACATAATTTGTGGGTGTCCACACTGTGTGACGTTCTCCACTGTGTTTTAATATAATTTTTTTTAAATTAGAATGTGTGCTATGTATTTAATTAAAATCAGTACTTTGTGAGGGAAAAACCTCTGTGGATGTTTTAATTTTCCAGATGTCATTAGCCTGTGGTTTGCATGTTGGAAGAATGTATTTCAATGTTTTCTCCACTCTGCTGCTATATTGTATGTAAACACTCCTTCCAAAGCTAAGTAAACTCCATTTTTCATTTTGAAGATAGTTCTGGGGTGTCTCTGCCTGCATGTAATCCCTTCCATGAATTCCATTCTGCTGGTATTTTAGCATCCATCCTATACTTTGAGGTGGAGTTAATAGCAGTAGATGACCCAGCCTGGGGCTGGACAGCCCTGGAGAAAGGAAGCTGACTCGGGAACTTCCTGGTCCTCATGCAGTACTGGGAGTTCAGAGCTTCACCTCGCTACTGGCTCCCTCTGTGATCTTGAACGAGGGGAGAGGAAGAGAAGGTGATGAGTGTCTTCTGAAGCCCTGGGTCTTTCCAATGGTTATAGTGGAATTTAATACCTCTGTCTCTCATTTATTACCTCCATTGCTTTCAACAAGGGGAACCACCATGGCCAGAGAGTGGGGAAGCCATCTCTGCAGCAGGCCCTGGACATGCACAGCACTGATCTCACTCATTGCACAACCACTGCCAATAGCATGTGTTAATACATCCCACTGTCCTGGCTCATGACCAGACAGGTCTCTGCTATGTCCCAGGCTCAGGCCTTTAGCTGAGTTACATAAATGAATCGCTGTGCTTGGATCATGTCATTTTTCTTCTGCACTAGAACCTAAGCAGAATGATCCACAAAGTGGTCCATCTGGCTCATAAAGGGTTAATATTTTCAGTCCCAGGCCCTTTATTTTATTTTCATAGCCTTAATCAGTACTATAAAGCCCCTAAACAACTGGCAGTCTTTACTCAGATAACCACACAATGAACCTATCTGCACATCAGGTAAAGTCGACAGTAAATTTACAAGTACTCTGTGGGACATGGGGCCTCGTTGCAGATAACCAGCTTTGGCATTGAATAGGAGCTGCACATTTATGCCTGCTTTGTTGTGTTTCTTTTCCCTGCAGATAGCAGTTCATTGTGGGGAAAGGCAGGGACTACTGCCAGAGTGTGCTCAGCGCCCTTGAAAACACATCTGTACTCTATCTTGTCTCTCCTGCCTAGTTTAGTCCACGCTGATGTTTGTTCCACTCTTTTTGTGCCTCTCCTCCCTTGTCTCAGTTAATCCATTTCACAGCTTCTCTCTATCTTATGGGCCAGAGATAATTTCTATTGAGACTGGTTGAGTTGCACCAATTACTAGAAGTTTTTCTGTGGCATTCTGGGCTTAATCTGCATTGATGTTAAGATCCTCAATCCTTGTCTCTGCTGAATGCTTGCTGGGGTGTGAAGTGTCTGCTTAGCTGTTATGTAAAGAAATACATATTAAAGTAGTTAGTGTAATCACATAATCTTGACAGACATCGGTGGTGCAGTCACAGTTCCATATTTTGTGAAGCCGGAGGGTATGTAAACAGGCAGGCAGCAAAGGGAAGGCAGGCGTGTTTCTGCTGCTGAGGGACGTGTTGTCAGGACTGTATTTCCAGAGCTGTTTTTTGGAAACAAACATATGGGTGTTAGCTACTTGTGAGCATAATGACTGGGGAGGGGGGATGATGGCTGTGTCCAGTGCTTCCCAGCTGAAGGTGCACAGGGTGGCTTCACAGGTAATGCAGTGCCCAGGGCAGGGACAGGGCTGGTGGGGTGAAAGAAGGTGCTGAGAACACTCCATCTGCTGAGCTAGTGGGAAGTGTTGGTGTTTATGCAGACAGGAGGAACTATCCCACAGCAGGACCAAAGCTAGATGGA
>WTSP01005437.1:0-13003 GCA_025331215.1 Actenoides lindsayi | reverse complement strand
CAGCACGACCAAAGCTAGATGGAGGTTGGCTGGGGGAGCAGGAGACCCTCAAAGCTATGCAAAGAGAAGGGTGTTTTGGAGGAGTTTTGGAGCATCCTTGTCAAGGTGCTCAGTACTGTTCCTCCAGGCATGGGTGGTGACCAACTGGACATCTGAATTTGTTAGCGCCCTTGAATGTAAAGGAACTGTTTCAAGCCCTTGTGCTGCTCAGTCTGTAGAAGAATTGATCTCAAATATACACTGTTCTTAGAAGAATGAGAGCATGAACAGGCACTGGAGGAGATGAGTTTGTAGGGGGGGACCCCTGCGGATGTCCCCTTTGGGGGATTCTCTCTGCACTTCCCAGTCCTGCTGAGTGGGGTGGGCCTTGCCACTAATCTCTTCTGCAAGAGGAAACCTGAGAGATTTGAGCTAATTGTGCTCAGTTGCCCAAAGAGGAGGACTTTCCTCAAATCCTTTCAGTTCAGAGAGCTGGCCAAGGCCACAGGTTTGCTTTGTTTGCCCTACTACATGAAAGGGCTGAGTGCTGTCACCTCCAGCTCTCTGGATTTACTTTACACACAGCAAATGCAGCCCAGAGATAGGAATAATTTGCATTTGTGGGAGAGGTGCAGGCTAGAAATCTCTCTAAACATTTTAGTCATACAAAACTGCCACCTTTGATTTTCAGAAAGCTGCTACCCCCTTACCATCTGCTCCTGGTGCCACTTCCCTCCCTGGAGACACCCAACAAGATAATAATATGGATTTTTGCATTTGAAGATAGAGATGATCAATAGCAACACTTCCCATGGCAGCAGCACGGTATGAAAAGCACAGTCCATAACATTAGAGTACTGGAGGCTCAAGAGAAGCAAGCACAGTGCCCTGAACTTCCTCGCTGTCCTGCTTGTCCTAAGGTACAACCCAGCACATCAGAAACACAGAAACTTGTGCAGCTGCACTAGTGATATGTTTCCCCTGATGCAAAATGAGTGCAGAAAAGGCTGCTCTAAGGAAAGTGCTTGTTTATGGTGAACACACTGGAAGACAGTTTTCCTTTTGCTTCTTCTGTTTCTTAATGACCTCCATTATACTGTCAAGGTCTGCAGAGATTTTCTATTTGCGTGCCAGTAAGGCCAGCTAAATCTACAGATTGGTTTATTGTACACATCCAGGATGTCCTCCACCTGCAAAAGATGTAGGCAATTTGCATAAACTGCCTAATAGCCACTTCTTTGGGCCAATTTCTTTGTATAGATACTTCTGCCTCACCTGAACTCCCAGTATACATCACCAACTTTTCTGACATTTCTGGAAGGGATAACATCAGCATTGAATAACTACAGTGAAATGGCCAGAGTATCTACATATTTTGTATAAATTATTAAAAAATGCAAGAATATTTCATACAGCTTCAGTGAGCTCTGAATCTGTACGCGTGTGAGCCTAGCAGTGTGATGGAGCAATAGTGCACAGAGCTTCTGGAGGAGTTACTCCTATTTTCCTTACACTGTAACTGTTGACGATGAGAAGGCAAAAATATTTCTAATTTCTTTTTCACTTTGCTGGTGGTATACAACAAGGCAGCCCACCACCCAAAGATGATTTTTCTGTTCTCCCCTGTCACAACAGAAGAATGAAACTGGAATACCTCAAAAGGTTGTATGAACTAGTCTCTCTCCTGTCAGAAGGCAGTCAGATATGGCATCCAATTCTTTCCTCACACACCATATTAAGCTCTTTTTGCATTTGGAATTAATTGTGATAAGTTGACAGAGCTCCAGAGATTTCTGAAAAATAAATCAAACACGTTGTCAGTTTGCTCTGAATTTTCTACACCTCTCCAGTGCATGTTGAAGTAAAGACCTTTTAAGTATGTTGTAATCCGGTATCAGACATTCCTCGAATTAGCATTTTCTGTAGCATCGTGTATGAATTAGAATTCCGTTGATACTTATTTTTATAATTAAGCTGGTTATAAGTTACATTTAGGTGTATGCCATTGTGTCCATTTGTGTGGAATTATTTTCAGCAAGTAAAATGTTCTCAGTCTGAAGGATTTTGCTAGCTGGTGATGTTCGCTTTGGTATACATGGATAGTGGAAAAGGTGTCTTCTCATTTTAATGTATTACCTTTCGGATAGGTCTTAATTTGCTTCACTCTGTATACAGGGTTTAAATACATCTTCAAGTAATTCTTTTGCCAATCAAATCCTCTTTACAACACAAAACCACATGATGAAATAACGGCAGTTTCAGTAAATTTATGTTAAAATTAACATTAGCATTTCTATAATGCCTTAATATTTCTGTGGTGCTTAGGTGTCACTTCATGCCCTTATTTTCCATATTGCCACCTCTGCCCTCCCAGTAACATACGTTATTGTGTTAGAGAACTTTACAGACATGTTACAAGAGGATCTGTACTCTCTGTTCACCTACCACATGCTGGGTAGTAACATCAAAACAGACTTATTGTGGAAATAAATTGACTTTCTGTTTAGAGAAATATTTACAGAGATGTGAAAACTGCAGCCAGTGCTCTCACCATGTGCATGAGGATGGGCTTTCTGCTGCCTCTGCTCCAGCACTTTCTGCTCTGCCCTCCAAATTTTATCTAGTGCTGCAGCAAGAAGGGAGCTTTCCAGATCTTTGAGCCTGGTGCATGTTTTTGCTTCGGAGGCACAAATTTTCATTCATCCTCTTGCCTTGGTTTGACCTAAAGAAAGCTTCTGTGGGAGGGTAAGCTCATGCTGCTTAGTGGCTGATTGCAGCTGTGGCTGGCTGCAAGCCAGCATTGTGCTGTACATGTCTATCCCATAAAGATATTGAGGTTTGAGTTCGTTTATGGACATATGGATTAGTCTCAAATTTAAGGTGCAAGTGGGGAGAGGCATCTCAAGCTATGAAGTGAATGCTTTGGGAGCCATTCTTTGCCTACAGGAGTAGCTCATTAACTGGCGAAGTCCAGCAGACTACACCTGGTATTGCAGAAATGTGTTTGTGTCTCTGAGGAGCTGAACAATGCTTGTTTTGATCAGAGGATGGCAGGAATATCTCAGGAACACCTTGTGGAGGAGGAAAGAGGCACATATCAAAGGGAAGGATATACCTCCCTAGAAGATATTAGCTGTAGGAGCTCCTGTTGTCCACTAAGTTTGGGTGCTATCCTGCCAGCTCTAGAGAAAGGCCAGAAAAAGGGAAAAACAGAGACACCTTTCATAGTTTACTAGCTATACCTTAAGAACATTTTTCCTTCCTTTCTTTACCTATGTTTGCAAAAGAATCACCTGTCCTATCTATTTTGAAGGTTGTGATGAAATATTTATGTATTAACACAGCTTGATTTAAGGGTGATTTGGGAGTAACTGGACAAGATGTCTTCCATCAGAGGGCTGACAACTCCATACTAGGATACACTAGCAAGTGTCCATCTCCCCTCTACATGGTTTTCATTTGGTACCCTTCGAGTTAGCAGGGCTTGGGAGAGAGGAATTTCACTCCGAGATGTAGTACCCAGAAGGGCTTTGTGGCGTACCTTTACCTCCCTGTTTGTGTGTGTGCATCCATGCACCCAGGGCTCTCCCCAAGACAGAAACTGTGAGTTTCCCTGGCTGGCAGCCCAGAGCAAACAAGCCCAGCAGAAATCTCAGCTTGTGGCTAGATGTCATGACTGTGCCTCACACTGACTACGGGAAACAAAGAGACCCTTGCTGTGGGAACGTCTGGCCTCTTACTTGGCTATTCCTGGGGATGTGAACGGGCCCAATGAGAGGCTTCGGTCACCCCTCAGGAGTTGAGGAGCAGTTTTTGTTCATCGTGGGATAAAGGCAAAAATTTCACTGACTTCAGCAGAGCAGGGCTCATAGTTTGATATGAGGAATTTATCTGGCTCATTTTCCTTTCCCAAGTGTGTGTCAGTACATATGGTATTTGCTGTATCACCTAGTAGTTGTTACTGGCAAGCTAAAATTGTGGTCTCCTGTGGAGCAGATGCAAAGACAGTCAGAAAAGCATCTGTCAAATGATGGGCCCAGTGTGTGGGATAAGGCCCAGTGGGGTAAGTGGGAGAGACTCCTTGAAGCACTCAACAGCCTTGGGGATCACTGCCTGGGGGAGATGGGGTTCTGGGGAGGAGGAGCATCTGGGGACTGTGCAACACTTACTATGGGATGTTTGTAGAGCAGCTGTGGGGATGTGCAAGCCTTAGACTGGGGAAGGACCAGAGGTAGAGAAAAAGAGAGATCAAGGTGGATTGAGAAGAAACAAGTGTGGGAAGATAGGGAAGAAGAGGTAAAAGAGGCCAAATGTATGTGAACAGTAACAGTGAGAGCACTTTTCCTGGGTGACTAGCTCCATTCTACATGCATGTTCATGCATGGGGTGTGAGCGCCAGCTGTGAGAGTCAGAACATGGTCAAGAGGTCACCTGCCTAGCTGGGATGTGGTCACCTGCCCAGATTGGATGCTGTCACCTGGGAAGACCAGAGTGTGTCTCTGTGTGTTTGTGCATGAGGGGTTCTGAATACCAGGAGCTGGAGTGGACCTGTGGCTTGTAAGTTAGCCAGGGATGGTGGGGATCCAGGAGAGAGTGCATGTCTAAAGTTACTTACTGGAAGGAGAGGAGAACCACGGTCAGGCCATTTGCATGCTTCCCATTTGGATGAGTGCTCTGTGCCTATTGGGAATACATGCTCAGCCTTGCTGCTGGGTAGATCCGGGTAGATCAGCAGCAGCCTCCCATCTATTGAGCTACCTGTTCAACTGCTCTGAACACTGGGATTATTCAGTAATTCACTGATTACCTGAGTGATGGAGTGGGGATCATGCTTATCAGTGCTGCTGCAAGGGTGTTGAAAGTCTGGATTAGCATTCCACATAATGTTGACAAATTAGAGATATGGACTGAAAAAAATAGGATGTAATTCAATAAGAATGAATCTAGGGTATAACACATAAGGAATAAATCAGCTGCACAAATAACATGTGGGGAAATACAGCTTTTGGTGGAAACAGACAGTACTACATAGACATAGTGTTAAGTGACAACACACCTGCCTACAGTACCCGGACATGTAAGAATGTGAGGCATGTGTTACACATCTGCTTTACACAGAAAATAGTTGCTTGAACTACTGGGTTCATTTTTGGACACTGAATCTCAAAAGCAGGATATCTTACTTGCTTAGAACCAAGAGGACAGTGAGAGTAGTACAGTAGACTAGAAAACAAAATGGAAACAAATTGGACAAACTGTGATTCTCTAGCCAGAGGAATAAAAAGCCCAATTGGAGATAGGATAGCCTTGAACCCAAAACTAGTTTTGGTGAAGGGAGTGTTAGCACTAGATGTTCTTCGATAGGCAGGAAGAACTTGACTGCCACAGGACTACACCTTGGAGAGAACAGAAACAGGAGGACAGGTGAGGCTCTGAGGCTGGTTGCTCACCCACAGGGCTGGGAGGTCCTCCAGTGGCCCAGGGCTGGTCCTGCCAGGCAGGCAACTCCCAGTGGTAGTCCTGGCACACAACATCCCTCGTAGCCTACTGACATCTGTGGACATCTTGAGGAGGTCACATCCCCAAGTCTACGCAAGCCATTGCTTGAAACACAGGCCAGGTCTCCCTGCCTTCACCAGCAGGAATGTAGGGACCGCAGCAAGATTACTACAAGAAAGCACCAGCCCTCCCAGGCTTACCCAGGTCTGGTCTCACTGCCAGCTGAAAGTCATGCCTTCCCTCTAAAAGTCTGCCGACCTGAAGCCTTGTGGAAAGAAAGGGCTATTGAAAACATCCACTAGCAAGAGACTAATGCGAATGCATGAAAGTGTTTGTTGCCTCCAGGCTTAGTACTTTCGTCAGGTACAAAGTGCAGAGTTACTAACCCTTTGTAAATAAGTAATTAGGGCACTTAATGTAATTGAATAGCATAATGAATAGTACCAGTAGAAATGAATTGCAAAATATTTCTGTCCTTCAGAGAAATGCATAGGTATGCAAAAAGCATTTGGTGGTGTACATTACCACATTTGTGAGTGGGCATACTTATCACAGAGACAGAAAGAAATCTTAGGTTTTCCATTCCAGTGTCCTGCTGGGGCAGATTTGGTTCCAGCAATGCACTTTACAGTATTTTGTTACAAGAACTATCAAAGGTAGATGAAATATATACTTTTTAGATGTAGGTCCAAGAGCCTTGGTGGGTGTAGGCTGACAAAACACCACTGAAGCAGTGGTGTGCCAAGTTACGCTAGCTGAATTAGCTAATGCACAGACGGGTCAGATCCTGCTCTGTCCCCCACACCTCTGCAAGCTCAGCAGATTTTGTCAGTGGTAAGAAAAGCTGGTGGCAGGTTAGGGCTGTGTTCTGCCTTCAGCTCCCCCTCCAGCACTGTCCTTCCTTTCTGGTTCTCCCTGTCTGTGTAATGGGGTTGCGTTTTCCTGCCTCAAAAGCTGTTGTTAAAGGTCAATCCATTAAAAGTATTTGGTATCTTGAGGAAGGAAACCATTCAGTTATTTAATGTGAATCTATTGGAAGTTTTTACTGGGTATAAGAGGGTTAGTTATGACTTCTGTAGGCTGAAGTTAGGCTGAAGTGTAGGATATGGTGCCTTGTATATAATTAATATTTATAGAAGTTTCTTACACATAGATCCCAAATTGCTATGGGAGCCAAATATTCTTTAGAGACCCTACCTTTTTCTTTAGTTGAAAATTACCCTTTTTCTCACTAGTCTTTTGTGTCTTGTGTTAGCTGAAGGCCTAATTCAGCTGGTCTTGAACTATATAGAACACTGTTCATACTTGGCTGTAGTCAGTTCAGTGTAAGGAATAACAGGGAATTTGGTCCCAAAGGTGTCCTTCTGGTGTAAAACTAGAAGAAAGCCCTTTCCTCTGAAAAGAGGTCATAACTGGAGTTACTCCTCAGTCCTGGGCCCAGCTTTTTGCGCTCCTCTGAGCTTCTCACCAAGCCCACATATACACAAGGAGCCTAAGACATTGCTCCTCACAAGGACTAAGAACACCACAAGTGAGTTGGCTGTATTTGACTAAATACATGTGGAGTTGTATTTTATGTGCTCATCTTTAATATAGTCCTCTAGGGTAATATATATAATGCTGTTTTATTTTATGTATAGTCTTCTGTGCAAACTGGAATTACAGATTTTTGTACAGTTAAATAATGCATCTGTAAAGCAGAACAATAAATAATATCTGAGAGAGTGAGAAATTAAGTGGTACAGGTGAAGGAGAAAATGTATGTTTTCAAATGAGATTTGAAAAGAGATGGGCAGTCAATGGGGCATGTAAATGTATTCTTTAATCTTCATAAAGGAACTTGTGCTGCAAAAGGGTTTTACTAGTTACTAGAATTTCTCCTTTAGGCTACAGAGGATCAAAACCACCTGGTATCCTGGGCTGCAGCCAGGCTGCAAGGAGTCATTGCACAACACTGTACATCCTGGTGTTGTGCAGGTCCAGCAGCATCTTAAGAGATTTCAGAGCAGAGCAGGATATAAAGAGATTCCTTGAATATGGTATGCAATTTAGGGCAGAAAACCTCCTCCTGCTGAGTCTCTCCATTCCCCAGGGTGCAGTCTCATTGTTGGGTTTGGTCCTCTGAAGACCATGACTCCCTCTGGTCTCTTTGGTCTGGCCACTAAGAGCTTAGCAGGCAATGTGAATGCAGCAGCTCAAGTTGCATAGACGGGAGAACACTTAAGGCAGTGCTGGGAGTGCGCATACATGCACATAAATCATGCACACAAGTCCTGAAGCATATACAGAAATTCAGAAGACCAAAGAATTAATTTGTACGTTTCAAAGAATGACCATTTTCTTTAAAAAAAAATAAAATAAATCTAGGTTACTTGACGTTTATTTGGACCAAGCTTACCAGACAAAATAAAATATGATGAAATAAAAGTAAGACTGCTCAACATAACAACATTTGGCAAATAGGCTGTTTTATAAAACCAAGGGGTGAATAATTGCTATCTGACCCATAATTTTGGTCTAACAAGAAAGACTCAGTTGATTTAACAAAGACCTAATTCAAGATAGATGTGAAGTGTAACAAAGTAGGAATAAAAGTAGGGCTGTTTCAATGAAGTTTTCAAAGGAATTAATATTTCTTTTCTTCCTTCTCTTCAACTTTTATCTGAATGTTGGCTGGACTAGGTTAAATATTGTTAAAAATGTCCCTTTTTAAAACCCTGCATCTTCTAGGTTTTTGCTATCATGTCTTTGAATGAATGCTGTTTCTGCTTCTAAGTAAATTAGACGTCTTTGAACTGCTTTTGTTGCGTGGTTTGTTTGTGTGTTTTTATAGGTTAAAAGCTGTCTGCATTCACATCTAACTGTGCTGGAAATGTATTACTTTCCCTGAAATAAGCTTCGACAAATGCCTTCTGTCCTCCCAATCCTGGAGTTCCTCAAGTATTTTATCCTTTAAATAATCTCACAGTGGATAAAAAATTCCTTGTATCTTCCCATCCAGGAGGACTGGTGAGATTATGGTGAGATTGTCTGGTGGGACCCAGGAACAGGAGTTTCCCCTTGACCTGCACCCCATTCTCACCACTCTTGGGTCCCCAAGACAAGGGAGAACTGTGTCCCAACACTTTGTACAAGCCACTACAGATGTCATGGGGCTTTGAGCACTGCCATCATGTATGTTTAGTCATCTTCATTCTTCCCGTCTTCTGCTTTGCTTTTTCTCCTTACACTGGGACACCCCAAAAGGCAGATGATGAGCCTTCTCATTACCCCATCTGCTTGGTGAGGGGTCCCCCATGGGCTTTGCAGCCCCTGACTTCTGCTCAAAAATATCTCACTCTGGCACAGCCTGAAAGGAGAGAGTGGGCTGTGAGCCTGTCCAGACAGGTGGCAAAATGCACCCAGCAAAACGCATTCAAGCTGTCTGGGGACCAGAGATCTGGTTACAAGAACCACATAAAACCCCAGCTTTTCTTATCAGGAGCCTGGCCACAGCTGCTTGTGCCTGCTCTCGCCATTCCCCTCCTCCTCATGTGATGTGGGGATGTGAAGCAGGGCATTGGAGGGCTACAAGCATGCATGTGCCTGCCCTTTTGCGTGATGGTGGGGAGCAGTGCAGGGATGAGACCCATTAACAGCACAGCCGTTGTGCAGAGGGCTTTATTTTTCCAGTGATTTAGCCCAGACAGTGTGATTCGATGCAGAAAGCTGTACCTCACCTAGCTGATGCTTTATTAGGCACTTTCCCAGCTCAGCTTTGCATGGTTAAACAGACTTTGAACCCTATTATGTGACCTCTGGGGTCCTTGCCTGTCAATTGAGTTGCTTCCCACATGCTGCTCTCCCCATTTACAGCTAGCACCAGACTTTGCCCTCTTCAAAAAGCATCGTGTGAGTGTGACCTACTGCTATTTTAAGTGAAACTCGGCTGTTACCAGCTATTCCTACCCACAGCCCTCATTTACTAAGAGAGCAGGGAAAACCAGATGTGATCACAACCTGCATTTTCTTTCCCTTCCCCAAGTGGCCTGAAACCCAAACTTTGGATTTATCTGCTAACCTATATAAATACTGAGGAAGAGAGATTGTTATTTCAAAATTGGTTCTACCCTGCTTAGCTTGGTTTGCACCAGTGTGCAGAACTGCATCAGGCACTATCTAAATTCAAGGCCATCTATGCAGGCTAGCTGGGGGAGAAAAGCTATAGGGACACTTCTCCCTCATATCTGTCCCTGGGATATTCAGGCCATATATGTTTGCCCATAGATGTTTGCTTCCAATACACAAAGGCAGGGAAAGAAGAAAGAAACCAGTTAGGAGACTGCTGGCACCCCATCCTCCTCTCCTCAGGTCTTTGGTGTCCCTGTGCCAGGAATCATGCGCTGGTTGCATACTTTGCATTTCTGAAGGACTGATTATTACATTACGAAGTCCTTAATGCCCTATTGCAATTTACATGTTAAATAGTAATAAGATAATGAATTAATGATGCTTATTCTTCCTATTACATGCAACACAATCATTCAAAAACACCTAAGCAAATAGAGCCCTTTAATGTGAGAATATACTTACATCAGTGTTTGAAGTGCATTGTGCTCTTTTCAGTGAGTCTGGAAAAGGAATCTGAGAAAATATTAGATAGATATAGGTTTTAACTCTGAAAGGTAAAATGAACAAGTCATGTATATTGCTTTTTTTTTTTTTTTGCACAGATACAAGGTGTTAATGGTAAGTGAAAATACTGCTGATTTGAAAACAAACAGAACATTCTTTCTGTTCTGATAACTGGTTCATTTGAGATGCACACCAAATGCAAAAACGTAAGTAGTTTTCCATCAGAAAAATTCTTGTGGAGGGGGTCTGCAGTATCTAATCTTTCAACCTTGAGCATTGTTTGTACTCATGCACAATACAAAATAAAGTCAGGAACACTTTCTTCTACTGCTCTGACATATAGCATTGCTTGTCCACCTCAGAAAATGTTTGATGTGTCAGAAGGATACAGCTCTCCCATTCTGAGTTCCCCTCAGCATTGTTCCCATTGGAGGAAAGCCTACATGGTGAAAGCAGGGATGACTGGTGTTTGCATTGCTGTGCAATATATTGCCTTACATTCATGCGATCAAACA
The DNA here is from genome assembly GCA_025331215.1 of Actenoides lindsayi. Classification (NCBI taxonomy): domain Eukaryota; kingdom Metazoa; phylum Chordata; class Aves; order Coraciiformes; family Alcedinidae; genus Actenoides; species Actenoides lindsayi. The sequence goes on along the minus strand of WTSP01005437.1, from coordinate 2,396 downwards.
AAGTCCAGAGTTAACTGTGCATCAGTGATGTCAAAAGACATTTTCTAAAGGATGCCATTTTTTTCTTTTTCTTTTCTTTTTTTTCTTCTCTTTTTCAGCTGCATATTTTAAGAAGGAGGAGTATGAATAACATGGCTCCTTTGCTACAGCTTTCTGCATCTGGAAGAGCCCCTCCTGCCCAAGGCAGAAGGTTGACTCTCTGCCTTATTTTAAATGAGCTGGCACAGTAGGCCTGCGTGGGCAAAGGAGCTACAAATCTAAAGCTTTCTGTATAAAAATCAAAGAAAATAACAACAACCCTCCTGATGGCAAAGGTAACCTTGACTAGCAAATCAAAAATTGCTTTACAAGTTGGTGAAAAACACATTGTATTTAAGAAACCCACTTGACCATATAAATTTCATTAAAAGCTGATTTTCTGTTGCAATACTGCTGCTTCAAGAGCAAGGTCAAAGGCTCAGCTTGGCTGCAAGGCTGGGACAGGGAGAGTAGGTTCTGTTCTTGGCTTGTCCTTAATGGGATACAAAACCTGAACTAAGTTACTTCATATGTTTTGCCTTCCACCTCCTCTGACTTCTGATCTTGCTGGGTGCAGCTTTGCTATAAGCAACAGCATCTCAGCAGAGCCCTACAAAGTTTAAGTAATGAGCATTAGGTAATCTTAGCCTGGTTTCTGGTAAATCACAGGCTATCAAGGTGTCTGGTGTCCTCCCTGGGCATCCTGCAGGCAGAGGTTTTGGCTGGGCTGAACCTTCTCAAACCTCAAAGGCCATGATCCCAGCAGCCAAACAGAGTGCAGCCCGGCCTTTGGATGACACTGATGTGTTGGGAGGCTGCTGTGATATGTCCAGAAGCTGGACCATGGCCTTTGGCAAAGCTGGAAATCACTCTGCTCCCTCTCCCACATGCACTGACCATGACTACCTCTATGTTTTCCTCCAGAGACACATCTCCCAGCACCCCTCTTAATGCACACTGAGCCCATATGGCGTGTCAGAGCCAGCCTTTCCCTGCCTCTCACCTGAATTATCACACTGAAGTGGTAGGTTCCCCTGTACCCAAAAAATCATTGAAAGGTGGCATACAGCTCAGCTCAGTGTGCAGCCACAACCCATCCTGCTCACCGCCCAGTGCTGGACAAACAGTATGATCTGCAGATGCTGCTGTCAAAGATTTTAGATCATCTTTTGGAATATTAATTAAAAACAAATTAAATAATGTTGGCCCAAGACTCAATCTTTTGAGAAACCTGCTGGATCTAGTCCCATTAGTAACCATACTACAGGAGAGACAGTTTGTAACTTATCTTGATTCACAACTAGTGCAATGTTGTTTTGCAACCAAAATGTCCATGTATAGACTTTACTGATGTTTGAAAATCCTAGAGGACTACATCTGCAGATGGGAACTTTAGTGTAAATCAGAACTGGATGCCAATACAAGACCTCTTTCTGTGCTCTTATCACTCTTGTGAAGATATGGGAATGTAAATATGCTGTGTTAGGTCTGCTAGCAGTCACAATGGTCTGTGTTGTGGTTAAATGAAGGCCAACTAATGGAGGGGAAAGTTCACTGCTTCAAACATTTTCTTACAAACAATCATTTTCTTTCAGGTTAGTCCTTGGTATCATGCTCTGACCTAAGAGATGCCGAAGGCTTGAACAGTACTGATGTAAGCCCTACCAGGGAGATTCAGGAGAGGAAATGTGTTGCCTGTGGCTGTAGAGAGGGCAAGCAAGGCATCACATCAGGCTGTGACAGTCATTGGAGGCTGTGCAGGATGTATGGGGCAATGGGGGGAACATATGGCATGGGGAAGGGGTGCACAGGGTGGTGGGAGACTGCAGTGTGAGAGCAGTGCAAGAAGAAGAGCGTGAACTTTGCTTGCCTGTCTTATGCTTACAGCGTAATTAGGATCACATAAATGCCAGTGCTGTTAACAACTACAGTGATGACTGTTGTATCGGAACCCTCCCCCCCCTTTGCTGCTTACCTCCCAGGTGTTTGCACTTACATATCACTTCCCATTAAAATGGTCTGCAGCAAGTGCTGGGAGTGTCAGAGCTGGGTGATGGAATTGAATTAGTTTGAATAACTGAATAAGTTTTAGATCTTGGTCTGACAGCTTGTTCATATACATTTTAAATGCCCAGCAGCAGCTGCATAATTTGCTTTACTCAGACCCAGCTGTTCACAGCAGCACTGCAGGGCTGTATGCATCTGCCACTTACTTTTAACCTTGCTGCCCTCAGGGTCTCTTTCTTGCAGGGGTGCTCTGAAAGACACAAACTCAAATGCTGTAACTGACTGCAAACAATCAACTTTTTCTCTTTTCTTTTCTTTTCTTTTCTTTTCTTTTCTTTTCTTTTCTTTTCTTTTCTTTTCTTTTCTTTTCT
>WTSP01005436.1:18404-102327 GCA_025331215.1 Actenoides lindsayi | reverse complement strand
GTATCAGCAGTGGCCAGCAGTGTTGTGCCCGTGCTCTGCTCAAGGCAGATCCAGTCTGGTGTGCAGGGATTTCAAATGAAGCTCTAAGCCTACCTGCTTGCAAGTCCAGTTTGTGAGAAACGGTGTGTGTGGATTTGCAAGTCCTGAGCTGTCTCGGTCCTGGAGATAATGTGCTTAAGCCCACGTATTTATAGACTTGCTGTACTTGCTAGAAGAGGTTAACCTTGTCAAGGGAAGGATTGTTGTTGTTGGTGGTGGTGGTGGTAAAGAGCCTCTGGCATCCCCAGGTCCTCCACAAAACTGGTACTGAGCAGATCGCATGGGAATCCTGAAATAATAGTTAGTACTTCAACACCCATCCAATGTCCTCCAGTGCTAGCTTTGCTCTGGAGGGTGTTGGCTTTTAGTTTGCATTTCAGTGATGCCTTTCCTGCCTGCAGTGTACACTTTACACGCACAGCTCTATAAAGTTCCTGAGGATTAGGAAGGCTTAAATAAATAACATCCAACACCCTGCTGGGATCTTCCAGTTTCTCTTCCGAGCTTCGGACTAGTTGCACTGACTTGCAAGCTTCTGGGCCCCAAATAAGTAAGCCCTAGGGAGCTCTTTGCTGTTACTAGGCCTTGTTGATCTATTAGTCATCCAGAAGGAAAAGCAATTAGGAAAATGGAGTGCTAGTCTGTTTGATGGCATATCTACCAAAAGTGCGATGGAAGATAAACGGCTGCAGTCCCTGCAGTGCTCCTGCCTTGTGCCCCTTCTGCTCTTCCTAATGTCCCTTTCGATTTTTTTTCTTTTCCTTCAGCCTTTGTCTGTCAAATTGATGCATTTCCCTGCCTGGCATTCTACAGTCTCTGTAAATTACAGCTAGTTTGAAGTGAGCTCGTGATTTTGCTCTAGGAAGTCCTTCCAGACAGAATTGCCTGCAGCTGGAGACAGTCTGTGCCCCTCTTTCTTTCTTTCCCTGGTGGAGTCCAGGGAACAGGTCCAGCCTGCTTGTATGACTTCCAAGTCTCTGCTGAAAGCCTGAGCATTCACACTCAAGCTTGCACATGAAGTCTCTTCTGCCATGCTTTGGCCATTAGGGCTTTGCAGACTCCTGTGCAGGTGGAACAGGAACCTGCAAGTCTGCCCCAAAGTTGGAAGCTTTATAGTGGGCCTAACTGTGGTTGGATACTGCTTGCTGAGATGGTCCCTTATGTCAGTCACTTAGCTGGAAGTCCCATCCAGCCTGGGGTTTGAATTTGAGAGCAACTCTGTTGTTGCCATGTCTGAAAAATTAAATTACCAGGAGTTTTGTAATTGAATAAAGAATTTGAATAAAAGAATCTGAAGGTGTTTTTTTTATGAGGGAAAGGTAATGCATATTTTCATCCATCTCTACAGGACATTGCCCGTCTCCTACAACTGCAGGAAGAAAAAAAGCACAAGAAGCACTACCCAGAATCCCAGGGACACACAGTCTATGAAGACAGCTATTATGCAGAAAACGGAGGTATGTTTCTGCTAGATAAAGGATCAAGATCCTGTCGGTGTAGCTGAAGCTGGTGACCTGGCAGCTCTCGTTAGGAGATTTCACTTATTCTGCAGGCTTGAGTTCAGCACTATAGCATTTTATCAGTTTCTGGGGTCAGGACCAGACTTTAATGTAGAATCAGGAAATACTTATAAAACTGTGGGGTTTTTTGTTTTTTTTAAATTTTTACTGTCCTAGAAGATGGCCTAAAGGACAGGGATAGGGTGTGTGGTGGGTGTATGTGCCAGCACACCCATGCATGCATCTTTTAAAGGGCTTAAAAGACAGGAAAAAGACAGCAACTGATGATACTGATAAGCCACAGTTGCTTCTGTGTAACACAACAAACGTGTGGGGGAGAAATGCAGATGTAATTCCACACTTGCATTCGAAGAGAAACCGTTCCGTGTGCTCGTCTGCGGTGCTGGCACAGCTACGTGTGTAAAGGAGTAAATGCTGGTTCATGGAACAGCCTTTCAAAAATAACTCCTCCCAGGTATGTATCCAAGCATTAAAATTAGCACAACTGCTTTGAATGACTTACTGAATAACAAGGTCATCACCACTGAACGTCTGTGCTCTGATCATCTGGGACTGCGCGTTGTGGGAAGGATTTGACCCACAGCGCTGTGTTGCTTTCTCTTGGTTGGCTTTTATGATTGAATACAGACCTTCTTTAAACTGGGAGGAGAGAATCGGGGTGTGTTTAATTATGGAGCAATCGGGATGGCTTTGCTGTGCACTGGTGGTGGTTCTTGTGTTCCTCCTTCAAAACCAAAATGTGATGGGGAAGAGACGGGCCGCTTTTGATTAGCAGATTGTGAAGATGATCAAACATCTTTCTCACTTTAACATTAATGCTGTTGGTGATTTTAAATGTCTTTTATTTGAACTTACTTAAAGCCTGTTAGTTTCAATGGGGAAGGAGTTCAAGGATGGCCAAGTAAACACAAAGCGCAAGTGCAAAACAGTAACTGAGTGGAAACTTCATGACCACAAGTCCTGCTACGCGTACAGAGTTGGGGAAGACTTTGATCTTAGAGTCTTACAGCCAACCCACACTCCAGTGTTTCAGAATTAAATGGGACAAATCCCTGAAAAAATACACTATAAGTAATAGTGTTGCCATGCAGAGATGGTAGGACAGGATGGATTTTTATAACTGAAATCAGCTGACAAAAGCCTGTGACTCTGAACTGAGTCTGTGGTGTGGCTTTGGAGAGCAGGATCTTGTGGGTGTTATTTTTTCTTCCTGCAATCATCCGTAGTCTCAGAGGTGAGGTGGAAGGGGTTTTGCCTGACCATTCTTAGCAGTACTGCTCTTGATTTGTGCTCCTTAAAAACTAGAAAGGACTGGAGTGGATTTTGATGCCTGGACCTAGTCCACTGATCTGGAAGCTCTTAAATACTCAGGCACCACTTGATTAGGTTTCAGCATCTTTGATTTGTGTTGTTCTCATTACTTGTGAACTTAAATCAAAAAAAAAGCTCTTGCTTTGTTTGGGTTTTAGTCTGTCTCGAGACTGAATAGAAATTTATCCACATACAAAAAGAATGTGGATTAGGGCTATTGCTCCAAAGTAATCTGAGCTCTTAAAAAGTGGAAAAATAAGCATGAAAAAAAAGACAGAGTTCCTTCCAGAAACGTCTGTGCCATCAAAAACATTCCTGTATTTGCTCAGTCACTTGCTGCTTAAGAGAGTAACACCAGGACCTCAAGAGTGTTTACACGGCCCCTGCCGAAGGTGCTGCAGGAACCAGCGTCCACTGAGGAGTTAATCACCGTGAGATACCCCAAAACCAAATCTTCTGCTCAGGCTCTGGCATGGTTGAGTTACCTGCAGCAACCCTTTCCCAGCACAGCCACGCTTTGCTGTTTTGTCATCTTCTCTCTGCTGCTGTATTTATTGAGCTTTCCCTACTGAGAGAATCAAATTAATTTTAGACTCTTAGTATTGTTGAAAAACTGACTCCTTGCTTTCAGGCTCTGGTCTCTGTTGTTCAGTAAGTCACTTAGATTGGTTTATTGGATTTTATTTTTTTCTGTAAAAGTTGTGAATTTTCTAAAACCAAACAGAAGAAACAACCAGTTTACAGGAAGTGCTGTGGTTACTCTTACAGTTCTTGGATTTTTAAAAATATACCTGTTCTGGATAAAAGTTACACAGACTTGTTTTCAAGGTGGATTTTTTGCAGTCTGTATTTTTACTGGCTCTGAAAGTTTTTTTTCCGAATAGAGTGACTTAAGGGAACATTTTTGATGTGGGTTGTTGTTTTGTTGTTTTGGGATTTTTTTTTCTCTGAAGTCTAGATGATTGTAAGGAAGGCAGAAGTATTTATTAAAACAGAATACAGTTCATGTGCAGGGAAACCTATTTTAAATATTTTTAGATGGTATTAAAAAACCTCTCAGCAGCCAAGAAGGAAAGTCTTACGCTGCTGGGTTGTTTGGGGTTTTTTCTTTTTGTACAGTCTTGGTTCAAATCAGCCTCTACGTCAAGGAATTTTTCTTCTTCAGAAATGTGCCTTCATTCTGAAAAGCTGCTGAAGAGAAAAAATAGTTGACTCAGTGCAATGATTTTTCTTAGCAAATAAGTTGATTGGAAAATAAATTGATCAGCAGTTTGTATACAGGCAGACTGCTACATCCTCAGAGCTGTGTTGGCTTTATTACTGAAACTAAAGCAAAGAAAATTTCCACCTGCTTTCTGGAAAGCATGCAGGAAACAACCCCACCAAGCTGCTGAGTAAGTGGCTTTTCCAGCTACATTGCTGAGGTCAGGAGCCTGGGTTTTGTGAAGTCTTAAATTTCCACAGTCCTCTCTGCAGTCAGAGCCTGAACTTCTACTTAGGCAACAAGTAAGTGAGGGCTTTGAAACTTCTGGGTGTGCTAGAGATACACTGCAGTCTGTGGTGGCAGATATTTGGATGCTGCAGTTAGCCATCTCCTTATCCTTGCTTTTAGGGGCTTTTATAAGTTAGTTTTTTTTAATTCTGTCCTACTTGTCTCTTTCTCTTTGGCTTTACGTAAATCTTCTCGCCGTTAGTTGAGGCTGTTTTTTTTTCTGATAGAAAACCTTGTGCCTGAAGCCAGGGCAAGGCACCTCTCAAACCAGGATCCAACTTGATTCTCTCCTTGGCCCCTCCTGTCCTTATACCTCCACCATTGCTTCTCAGTCTTACCTACGTCTTGTGCCCTCCTTTGCAAGCTTTTCTCTGGTGGCTTTAGTATCTTGTAGCAGTGATGTGGCACCAGGAGATGAGCTCCTCTGGCTGTTTCTCAGACCTGATGGCATCATTAAAAGTTATTAATCTCCATATTGGCTTGTTCTTGTCTTAGAAAGTGCTCAGACACACATTTGGGCTGGACCCGTGCTTCATGCTCCAACCCTGTCACCCCCTGTGCTGGCCGGCTGCTAGCCAGGCTGTCATTTGGTTCTGTCCCCTGTTACTTCATACAAGCATTATATCCCTGTTCTTCTTTCTGATCCAGTCATGCTTTGCCTGCATTTCCAGCTTCTCATTGAATCCCTCACCTGCATGCTGCGAGTCTGGCCTCGCCGCAGCACCATTAACCCCCCGCAGCACTAACCCGCTTGTTGTTTGTCCCCCCCATTGCTCAGAGCACCCCTGGGGTGACCCCAGAGAGCAGGTTTCTGAGCGTCACGGGACACGCAGGGATGACAGGCGCACGCACCGGCGGAGAGAGCACCGAGATGCACCTTCCTCTTTGTCTGATGGTGCCTCTGACCGTGGGCATTCCCGCTCGGAGCGTTGTCACAGGTCTCCTCAACCGAGTGAGGCCAGCACTGGCCATGGGCAGAAGTGGAAATCAGCCATCCAGGGGAGATCCAGAAGACCTCCTAGCCTTGACCTGGAAAGAGATGCTGAGTACAGTGCCTGTGACCACAGCTGGGAGCTGCGGGAGAGGAGAGCAGCTGGCAGGGAGAAGGCTTGGAGACCTATCAGTCTTGACCTGGAGTCAGAGCATGGACTCGCAGACCAGGTGCAGCACAGCAGAAAGCCAGCAAGGCAAGACAGAGAAAAGCACCTTCCTCCTCTTGAGTTGGAACTGGAGGCTGAGCAGGAGAACTGGCATCGGCACAGCAGACACTTGGTGCGCCCTGAAAAACCCAAATCTCGTCCTCAGGGCCATTTGTCACACAGGGTGATGCGTGATGAGAAGCTCCACGATGCTGAATCTAGAGACGGTCATAGGAGGGGTGAGGAGAGAGACTACAAAAGGGCAGGACACAGGAGACCTTCCCCCTCCGTACACGCTGTGACCCAGGGAAGGGTTGGAGCCTGCCAGCGAGACTCAGGTAACCAAGTGATGGGGAAGTTGTGCGTACATGTGGGGATGGATCTTTACGTGCCCCATCCTGGTGTCCAAAATCGATGTTGTGCCTTTGAAGATCCTTGTCTCAGATCTCTCTGCGAAGTGTCTGTGATGTATCCTGCCTGTTTTTCTTCCTTTTGTTAGTGAGATTCTTCTTATCCATTAATATTTTTGCTCTGTTTATTTTCTGACGTGTCCCATGGCATCAGAAAGGAGGAGTAAGATGTTGGAAATGGTGTTCTCAGTATCCCATGTGTTTAAAAAAACAACAACAGAAAATCCAAAACAACTACCTGAAGGGAAGTTGTAGTGAGGTGGGAGTTGGTCTTTTCTCCCTGGTGACAACCGACAAAACTTGAAGATGATCTTCAGGGTCTTTTCCAACCGAAACTATTCTATGGTTCTATGAAAACCCCCCACAAAACAAACAAACCCACACAACATCACCACCCCAAAAACCACCTTACACCCCCTCCCCACCAACATTTATTTTCATAATAAAAAAAAAAAAAAGGAAAGAAAAAGGAAAAAAATGTTACTATTACATTGTTTTTCTGATTTAGGATGTAGGGCTGTCAGTGAGGACAGTTTGCTGAGGTGCTAACAAGCCAGCAATTTCCATCCAATCCCTACTGAAAACTCTGATGGCAACTTAATCAATTCCCTTCAGGCAAAGCTCAGCAGTGACACTAGGTGTCTGACTGGGCTCTATTTGTCAGGTGGGCTTCTACTCAAATTCTGTGTAGGTAGATTTCCCTTAGAAACATGTACCTGTGTATTTCTTGCTGTTCAGTAATACTTGTGGACTGGTGGGCTTTAAAGATCCAGCTCCATCTGTCTGCTTTGAAAACCACACTGGGAGTGGGAGTGACCTGTCTCATAGAGAAGACAGGAGTTTAGAGACTTAAATCTGCCTGTCGCAGCATGGGAAACTTGTGTTTCAAGCCATCTTACTGGTCTTCACTTGGATACAGTGGGAATGATGGTGCGTGTTTGTCTGTGAAGATGCTGGGAAAGTTGTTCTTGTATTCATCGTGCAAAAGTGTTCTTTGGGGAAGCGGAAGGTGTTTGTTGGGTCTTCATATAGTCAGCAAGTCATGATTTGCTCTGATGCAATATGGATCCAAGTGACTCAGTGGCCCATCACACTGAGTCAAAATAGCCAGAAGCTCACATCCTCTTCCTGTGGGCTGTGGTCATGGTGGGCTTTGTGCTCCCTGGAATTCAGGCAGAAGCGGTGTGGAAGTAACATTTATTGTCGTTGTCTTCTGAGCGAGGGAAGCCTGGCACCAGTCAGTGTGTGAAGAAAGCTCAGCCTCGAGCTGGCCAGCAAACAATTCCTGGAAACTTATTCTTCATGGAGGCAATGGTGTATGGGAGTCTGTTGGCCATGCTGTTGTTCATTCCAGCATGGTAAAACTCTGTTTACCTTGACCTTGGAAGCACTCTGAATAATTTAACTGTGACCAAGCTGGTGCTTTTTGCCAGTTGCTGTGCTGGCCTGAGATTGCAGCTCTTCACAGCATGGATTGCTCACACTGTGTGGGGAAAGGCCAGGTCATACATTTAACTGTAACGTGCCAGGGCTGAAGTCTTCTCTTTTTATGTGAATGTAGTTTGTAAGAGGGGTGTTGCTTGTTTAAGGTCATTGATCAGTAGACTCAAAACAACAAAAAAAAAAACCCCACATACCTCCTTTAATAGCTGAAGAGGAAGTATTTTGCTATTCCACAGTTACATTCTGGGTTGACATGTGAGGTCTCTGGCCCTCTGCACTTTGAAGTCTTCAGGATGCTTGGTGTGATATGATGGTAGTTCATCAATAGATGCACAGAACAGGTATTTTTGAGATAATTTGGTTACTTCCTTTCTTTCCCTTTTGGTCATGATGGGAAGAAAGCTGATAGGTGGCTCAGTAAAGATGTAAGAGGTATTCATAATAAACGTGCAGATGATGTTAGCTGGAGGCATGGAAGTCTTGAGCAAAATGTTTTTTCCAAGTTTGGTGTGGAATGGAGACAAATAGATATCCAGAATTTTTCTATACTTCAGCCAGAAAGTATAGTGTGTGTGTGTGTATATATATATATATAGTATATATACAGCAGAAAACTCATTTAGCTGTCTGAACAATACAGTTCAAATTGCAGATGGAAGGAGAAGACATTCATTAAGTCAAGTCATCATTGTGTAACAGGGCTACAGCAAGACTCCTTTAAAGGCCTGGTGCAAATACACTATGGAGGCACTCTCAAAATGCAACATTTTAAATCACTTGGAGATATTTTTAACTTTAAAACAAACAGAAAAAGAAAACTTTATACTCAAAGCAGGAACTGAACCTTGCATGAACTTAAATGTTTATTTGTCTGTTTTCTCACTGTGAATTGTAAAACTTGTGGGTCAGCCCATGGAAGAAATTGTCAGAAGCTTTATGTGGGTCTGTCCCAGGCAGCTTTTGCAGCCCATGCTGCTCCAGAGGTGTTTTTACAGACTGCTGTGCTCATAGCAGGTGTTGGGCTGCTCTCTGGTGCCCAGTTTTGCCAGTGTATCTGCATCAGTGCAGAGTGTGGAAAAATTGCGATTCCTTTGCCAGCATCACTGTGTCAGCAAAGACTGCTTCAAGGGACACAGCTTCTTCTGCCATGCATTTGTCATGGTGTTTCAGATGTTGCTGTAGGCATAAAGAAACCCCCATAAGTTGCATGCTGCACCCTGGGTAAAGATACACTCAAACCAGTTGTCTGGCAGGTACATTGTCACAGTCTCTGCTCAGCTTGAGTGGGGCTTTTGCAGGTGATTTTTGAGGAGGTGGTGGGGATTTCCTTACAAAAGCATGTGGGAAATGAGAGTTGATTTTTATTTTTTTTTCTCTCTATTCTGTAGGCACCAGGTTGAGGGGGACACCTCAAGCCATGTATGATACACCACAAAGGGAACAGGAGTTGTCTGATGCGGAGATAGCTCGGAAGCTGCAGGAGGAAGAGCTTCTGGTAAGTGGAGGGTTGCAGGGTGGACAATGTGTTGTGATATGGCCTGGCAGATAGATGAGGGCAAAACTCAGCTGAAAAGCAGAATGACATTTGATGTTGAGTTGTGAGGTAAGTATTGAGCTAGCTCAGTACATTTAGAGAGGATGGCATGGTGTTTGCATAGGAACCTACTTGCCCTGCCGAGTGGCTTAATAAATATGCATAATTCAGAAGTGTTACTCAATTGTCTCTGGGTTTGTTGTTTTGGTTTTTTTCTTCCCTCTTTTCTTTCTCTTAATTTTTTTTTTTCCTTCTTTTCAGGCTAACGAGGCAGATCAGAAGGCAGCTCAAGTAGCCCAAGATGAGGTAAGCAAGAAGTCAAATGTTTGCAGTACTCCTTTAATTGTGGAAACAGCTAAATCCTGCTTATCCTCTCTGACCCTCTAATTAGTTTGTCTCCTTGTAGGAGAAAGTCAGGGCTGTAGTGGGGTTTGCTCCTAGCTGGTTTTCATGTATATACTCAGGCTGGCCATGCAGGGTGTTGCACTGCCTGCTGCAACCACAGCAGAGGAGGGAATTTCATGTCTGTGTAAGAGCATCCTTTGTAACTGAGGTTCAAGGGAGACTATCAGAGATGCTGCAAGATGCATTGAAGTAAAGGGTTAAAAGGCAGAAAGTTGCTGCAAACACAGTTCTGGCAAATAGGGATGCACTGGGCATACTGCATGTCGTCAGTCTTAATTCTGCTCTATCAATTGATTTCTAATCACAGAGGGGTGAAATCCTGGCTTTGCAACTTTCCCATTCAGCAGCTGTCCGTAGGAAAGGGTTTAACTAGCTCAGACCACAAAAAACAGTAAGTCTGAGACACTTTCTGTATATTTTCTTCTAGGAAATTGCCCGACTCTTGATGGCTGAGGAGAAAAAGGCTTTCAAGAAAGGGAAGGAGAGAGAAAAGTCTTCCTTTGAGAGGAGGAGGCATGATCAAGACTGGAAGGTATGTCAAGTTTCAAGAGGCATCACAAATGAAGTGTTATTTCCATTTCCAGAGGGAGGTGAGGGTGTGTGGTGAGAGCAAATGAAATGATGCTAACCTTGCATCCAGAGGGTCTTGCTGCCTGTTATTCACCTGGTTCCAAAGCCTTTTGGAGCCACCTTTTTGGTTAGATGCTCTTTGGCTTCAGCCTCGAGAAACATAAGCCTTGGACTCTGGCCTTGGAGGTTGGCACTGGATGTTGTAGCACCTCTTGGCCTTCCTCAAGTACTGTCAGCCCTCCTGGCGCAGAACTTTCCCTCTGCTGAAATTGTGACTGTGGCAATAGAAGCAGTAGTTGGTTCTGTTTGTGCTCTGCAGGTATAAGGACAACGCAGCTGCTCCAGTTGTCATTCTGCTTCATAGTAGAACTGGCTCTGTAATGAAAGTAGAGTCTAGGTTTCTGTATGAGTACCACTGCAGAGGCTTGGCTAGTCGATGTGCAAGCTGATAGGAAAAAGATTTCACAGTTTCTGCACTGGTAAGGTGCTAAAGGGAATATTACGTTAATCTTGGGGCAAGTTGAAGGTAGCTTTGATATTTTCACCTTCCTTACTGTGTCTGAGTTGTCGCAGGAGCACAGCTGCCTGCAGCTGGTCCCCTGTGCTCAGCCCAGCCATGTGCACAGTCAGTACACACGGACTGTGTTTGACCCCAGCTTCAGCGGGGGTCCCCCAGCTCTGTCTCAGAGCAAAAATAGTTTGGCTCAGCAAGGCTGAGTTTCGTTTACTGGACACCAGTCCATGTTTGCACATGTCTGGATGTAGTTAGCTCTGTGTATAAACTAAGCACGAAAGGACTGCATGGAGCTGTGACTGCCTCAGTGCACTGGCTGGTGTCTTGCAAGGCATGCGGATGAGCTGCTTTCCCTTCTTCCCATCAGCATGATGCAAGCGAGTCCACGCGCTCAAGGTCGAAAGAAGGGCCTGAATCTCAACGACACAAAGGCGAAAGGCCTTCAAGGTGAGCTTGAACTGGCTGGTAAAAATGGGGAAATGCAGTCAGGAAGCTGCTCAGAAGTTCAGTCGTAAGGCAGAGTTGTAGGGCAACCAGCCTGACCCGCCAGAGGCTTGGTAGAGAGCAGAGGTTTTAGCATTGGGAAGAGATGGAGGGCACAGGGCTTGTGAAGTGCTTGATGTGTGTCACTCACTGTGCCCATGGCATTTGTCCATATCAATCTCCCTGCCTGGCACTGATGGAGATTGATGAGCTTGTGCAGTGACATTTGTTAAATGGCAGAGAAACATTGAGAGGGTTAAAGAGCTCTGGGGGATGTGAAACCAAATGTCATCTCTGGGCAGGAGGGAGTAGTCACGGTGTGTTTGCACAGCTGCTCCCTTGGGTCCCTGCTCCCCAGTTAAGCCCCGTACACTGCTTCTGCTGCTGGGTGTGGAAACCCTTCTGCCAGCAAATATGTTGTACTTTGGGGTACCTCATTCCAGAGCCGATGGGAACGTGCTTCTGAATCAGTCAGTACTCTAGCCTGGTGCTCCTGATAAGGGACTGAACTCTGCAAGTGACCCCGGTGGCTTTGATTTCCAATCCTGATATATGCCTAGAAATTCTTGTTGAATTGAAAAGAAACAACAAACCAGGTGTGCAGGTGGAGACTGAGGGTCTGGGGTTAAAACTGGGCAAACACTAAAAACTTTAAAATGTTGCTCTCTCCTTTTGATTGAGGTTTGCATCAAACTTCATACTGGAAATTCTTGGGTTTCCTGACAACTTGAAACCATTATTAAATGAAAGTCATCCATGAGAAGTAGTAAATATTGTGCATTTCTCACCACAGAAGCAGTAAAGGGCTGTGCTCAGAGGAGCTGGTCTGCAGGTGGAAAGTCTGAGCCGGACAGTTTGTGTAAAACTGACAGGGAGAGACCAGGCAGCTGAGATGTTGCTTTTGCCATGCTGTTATACCTTTCAGCATTTTTTTCCTGTAACTTTTTTTTCACTGTGCTTGGCAGGTCACAGCCTCACCTCGATGACTTAGAACACGCTCGGTATTACACAAGCCAGCCCAGCCCCATGCGCCAGATCCCCAAACCTGAGCACTCTCCTAAAGGTAGGATCAATCCCATGGTTGCCCCAGCACTTGGGTTACTGGGGGCTGTTTTCCCCAAATAAACAACCTGAAGGACAGGATGTTTGAAAGAGGTGCTAACAGGGAGAAGGAACGGAGTTTCTTACCCCAGCAGGCAGGTGATGCTGGGCAGTGTTCGAGTTGTACATGCTGATCACAGTGTAGGCTGAGAGACTAAAACGCTGAACTGGTTTGCCTTGAATTTATCAAGCTGCTCTCCAGTTGTCCTCCATGATCTCTTAATGATGAATGACTGTAAACTCAGGCAGCAAATGAAGGAGAAATAACATGAAGACAATGACGTGATGGATTTTAGGTGACTCACTAGTATCAAACAATCCAATACAAGACAAAACTGCAGTGTCCCCTGTCTGGCGGGTGGATGGGATGATCAGACAGAAGCTTGTCCTAAGAACAGGCTTGTTTTGTTCCTGTAGCATCTGAACATTGCTTTGTTGGCTTGTTTCCTGAAATCTCTTGGCACAGAAGCAATGTGTTTATGGTCACACACACACCCCCACACCCCCCTAGTTTTTTAAAGCCAAATGCCAATTGTTTGAATTGTCTGTAAAGTCTCTGAGGGAGGAAAGGGGCAGCCAGAGTTTGGCTCAATCACTGGGATTTCTTCCAGTTCTGCTGATTATGACTTAAATGTGGACACTTCCCAAACTTTAGATTTTGGGAAGTAGCTTTTGCATTGTCTCTTCATCAAACAAGCTGGAAAGTTGATGGCACTTTATAATGTCTGTAAGCTGATTTTGCTTTCTGTAGTGAGACTGTGCAATGTGGCTGCAGCACCATTCACAGCTTAGAAGAAATGTGAATGTCTGCCTGTGCTGTGGACCTGTCCTTCCTTTTACTTGAAAAATCTAACACAGAGTTCCCATTTTGGCATTTGACTTTACTGATACCCTGGAAGTCAGACAGGCATCCAAGAGGGCAGGACTGCAGGTAGTATTTTCTTCACCAGGATCTATCCTCATGGATTTATTTCTTTTTCTTTCTGTTTTGCTTTTCAGGTTCCCGTAGGAAGCAGTAAACTCCTCTAGCCTTTGCTTTGGTACTGACTCTTTCGTAGCAAACATTACTGGAATTGCCAGGCAACTTTCTCGATTCCTTACCTGATGGGAGGTCCACCCTGTACTCCCAGGATCTTCTCTTTAAGTGTCACCATATTAAGGAACGTTGTTCGTTTCAATTTCTTACTCACGTGGGATGACTTAAGCAGCCACTGAGCTGTGTGAATCAACTAGCTCACTTAACAGCTCCTTCTTAACGTTCTTTTGAGGCTTTCCTTTTATTTTCATTTCTAAGCTTTGGCTGGAGCTGTGACAAATAGGACAAATAAAGATGCACGTACAACAGGGAGGAAAATCCATGATCTGAGCTGGGTTTAACGCAGTGCAGGCGAACGTCAGAAGTGCAAGTCCTTTCCATTTTAGGATGACTTAGCAAAGAGAACTTTAAGAGGAAACCTGTTTCTTCCTGTACTGGATAAGACAGCTGAGCCAACCTGACAGTCATGCTGGCTTGCAGGAAGGAGAGGGGATCTTTATAATATATATACCAGCAAAAGCCAGAGCCTGGGACCGGTGAGGAAGAAATTGCCTGTAGAACTAAATTTCTTAACTGCTGTAATTCTTTCTAGGGTTTCCAGCAATCTGGGTTAGGGTGTAACCAGGCATTTAGCTCTAGGATATAGGATTGAAGAATTAAGAGGAAATACAGTTTCAACTGAAACTGGACCTTGTGTGTATGACTCTGAAGCCATGTCAGGGAGTTGATGAAGCTGTGAGCTGTGGATTAGGAAGAATCATATAAACAGATCTAAATGCCTGAAGGGACCTCTGCTTTCAGCTTCAATGTGGTAGAAACCAAGTAGCAACTTCTATAAGTCTGAGCTCAGTTGCTGATGCACTTGAGTACAGCGACTTGTATCTGAACCTGTGTATGTCTTGGAGACATGGGGTTGAAGGAGGTCCATAGGGCATAGAGCATCCAATGCAAAATCTGCAGTTGCAGGCACCTTTGAGCTAGACACTTAGCACTGCACAGTGTCTGTGCTGACTTCCTCTCCTCTACACTGCTCTGTCCAGCACCCCAGGCAGACTCCAGTCAGAATAAAATTACTAGGGCATAACAAAGTTTGCAAGTTTAAGTTGCCTGTATAGATTTACCCATGCAGTGATTTTTTTATTTATTTTTTTTTAAATTTTTCTCCCAATGGCTTGTTTTCCATTCAGTCTTTGAAAATCCTTCTTCTCTTGCACAAACAAATAACCTTTTCCCTTGGCCTTCTCTCATTTCAATTATTTTTTTTAATCTTTTTAATCTTGTTTTGATGGAGTTTTTTTTCAGGTGTGTTTTTAAACTGCAAAGCTCAGCATCTGGATGCTGGCTTTGGAGTCTCTTCAGCCAGTACAGGCTAGTTATTCATTTGCAGTTCATGGCAGCAAGCCTCGCTGTGTTGTCCCTGCAGCCCACACCTTCCTTAATGCCCAGCACTGAGCCTGTCCCACCATGCTCTTTGCCTTCTGCTGCTGGCTTTGCTGAGGAGGGGGGCTAGAGCTGTGACTGTGCTCGCTCTCACCACTAATCTGCCTGGGAAAGGAGCCTTGACAGCTCTGTAGATCTCTGTGGAGAGCACATGCTAGCGTGGAGCACTGATAGGAAATTAGAAGAGATCTGCTCTTACACTAATGCACAGTTCAAGCCCCAAGGCAGATATAAGGCTTGGCTGCTGTCCTTGGTCAGGGTAGTTACTGAGATACATCTCTAGGGAGAAAAGGCAACTTTTTCATGGGAGTTGCAAGGGCACGTTTAATACCACGGCACCTTGCCTTGACCAACACATCAAGAAACCTCTGTCTCCGACCCCCACAGGGATGCTGGCAGCAGTTCACTACCTGTGAAGAACCAGATAACCCCTGATAGAGTTCTGCTCCAGACGTACACTAGCCAAAAATCTTGATACGTAGGATTTAGTGCATTAGCAGCATCCCATTAGCTGCTTACCTTGCTTCCAGACTGCGAGCTTGCTCACCTGCATGAACCCTCAAGTGACTCGCAAGCTCTTGCATGCTGCTGCTTCTCAGGAAATACCCCAGCCAGCAGCTAGATTTTGCTGTCTTTGCCTTGTGCCCTCTTCTCGTTCTGTCTCTGTCCATTCAGAAGTGTTAATATTGTTTTAAAGGATCCAGAAGAACATAGACTGTTTTTTGTTTTGTTTTGTGGGTTTTTTTTCTTCTTTGGTAACTAGCGCCCATGTGGCCTCCTCATCTGCAAGAATTTTGTTTTGTAAAAATTTATTTTTTGTGTTTCATGTAACAGTCAAAAGTTTCTACTGCTGAAAATGCCATCTTTTCCTGTGGATTTTTCCCCTTCCATTGCCATCAGACTGTATTTATTGTTGTGAAATGGATGCCTGGTGGGATTTTTATATATGAATACTTCTGTAAATGCCCCAGCCCAGGCCCTACTGCTTGTTTCATCTGGGGCACTTGTGAAAACTGGATGGGGAAAAATCATGCCAAATCAGAAAGTGGTTGTGCTCTGTATATGGGGGGGAAAAATAGTGACCCTCTGCACAAGGCAAGGGGAAATTGTCATCTAGGAATTTGGCCCTCCCTGGGCCTCTGTAGCTGACAGTGATGGGCTTTCTTGCACTGCACTTGGCTCATGTAACTTGTGTCTTGCTCTAATCAGAAAAATCATGAAGGTCCTGGGCACACTGACATTTTAAGAATCTATTAATTCAGGAGTATCTAAGTTGTTGACTTCAATGGGAGGGAGTGGAAATGATATGAGAGGAAACTCTCCTTGATTTTCTTTGAAAGCTGAGTAAAGTCTGAAGAACACCTTTGTGCCTCCTCTGGCACTGCAGGATCTCATTAATAGCCTCTTCAGGCCAGCCAAGCTCTCCAGCCATGTCCCCAATATTCAAGAGCCCAAGGGAAAGTTGCCAGGAGCATCTTCTGCTTCATTGGATGCCTTCAGGGAGTGCTAAATGCTCTATGTCCTCCCTTAGTCCTTACCTTTTATTGTTACTCCCTGCCTTTCTTCATCTGCTCTCCCTTTCAAGTGTTTCTCCTGTTTTGTTTCTCCGTAGCCCTTATGAAAAGGGAGGCCCTGAGGTTTTGTTAGAAGAGGCTGACACCTATCCAGGGAGACAGGAATGGTGGTAGCTGAGGAAAGCATGTATTAAATATGGTGTATAAACAGAGCAATTGTTCATTGGATAAGCCTTGTGGGCCTTGTACAAGCAGCAGGTTAGACACTTCCTGAGACAAAGGGTGCAGCTGGAATCTCCACTTTTGGGAGGACAAGAGTAAAGATCATGGGTGAACAAGGAGCCGAATCATCTTGGAGCTCAGCAGCCATGGTTCTGCTGAGAGGCAAGAAGATGAAGCTTGTGTAGTCAAGATGCAAAATCAGCACCTCGCACGTGTATTCCTGGAAAGAGGCACAATGAAGTTGATCGTGTAATAAGAAACAATCAGAGCAATATTTCCTTTCTATGGCAGAAAAATGTTTAAGTAACTTTCTTTTTTCCTTGTCTTCCTTTGCCAACTTTGGGTGGCTTTGCCTGTGGTTTTGCTCTGGGTTTAATAGCATGTTGGAGCCCTTGCTGGGACCCCTGCCCAGGTCATTCGGGTCTTGCATCCCTTTCTGACTCTGCATTTACAAAGCAACAGGCACCACGTGGAAAAAATCATCACCGTGAAATCCTGGCACTTCCTGATCTCCATAGTAGGCACATCTCACCAGCAAGAGCTCTCGCCACCTCCTCGCCTCCGTCCGAAGCACAATGGTCTGCAAAAGAGAGGTCAGGCAAACCCGAGTGATCGTGCCTTACTTGCAGGGATACTCGATGTCTTCAGCAGGCTGATCTGAGTCACCTTGCTGTGAAACGCTGTCTTAATGTGGACTGTACAGCTTCCCGCAGCGAGAAGCGGTTGTTGTCACGCGGATAGATCCGACAGGTTAATCTCATCTTTTTTTTTTTTTTTAAAGAACTTCGTAGTTTTGGACTTAATGGGAAGGGAAAATATCAGCTGTTAGGGGATAGACAAAGTCTGCCCTTCCCTCTTGGGGGAGAGAAGGACAGAAGGTAACAAATGCTGCAGACTGCTTCACTCTGTAAAAGGGATCTTGTATGTACAGTATTTTTATATCTCTGCATTCCCACCTGTCAGGATTTGAATCTGGATTAATACCATTCTCTTACGTGGGGGGGAGGGGAAGGATTTTTATTTTTACCGTGCTAGACCTTTGTGCATTTTTATTTTGTGCCAAATTACAGCCACTGTTACATTGTAGTGTTTTCATTCAGTTTATTGCTGTTGATCAGTGTGTATATTATATATTTTTATTATCAAGGTTTTTATTTTAATTCATATTAACCTGTATGCAACCTAACTGTGGATTGCTAATTTATATATCAAGGGGAGCACTTGGAGACAGTGTGAGGGTTCCCCTACTTAGTTTACACTCTTATAATCTAGCACAGCCAGTCCAAGGAACTTGTCACTTCTTAAACAGAAGGATCTCCTGGGTGTCTGTCACACCATGTAGGTTGCTCCTGCTGTCCCTGCAGGCAGAGCTGACACTGCCAGGCTGTGTGAGATGCAATAGGAAACAAAGCACATCTCGTAGCTTAGACTGAGGCATGACTGTGCTCTCTTTGCTGTCTTGCTCCTGGCAGTGATGCTGGGGAGGATGCTGCAGCAGGAATTCCCACCTGGGGGTGACTTAGAGGTTTAGTCTGCCCTATCTCTGTCCCCAGCTGATGGACAGTTGGGTTTGCCCCACTCTCAAGGTGCTCAGTTTTGCAGCTGCTTTGAGAGAGAGCTGTGAGATACAGCACTGAGGCACAGCAGTGTCCCTCACAAAGTATATACCCCTGGCAGCTTGTCTTTTTTTTTAATTGCGGAGGACAGGCAGAAACCTACAGTGATCCCAGTTTACTGTACTCTTTAAAACGTGTTCTGTAGCCTGTTCCGAGCTGTGCAGCACTGCCATGGGTGCTCTGGCTGAACTGGACACAAATGCCACTAGGAAAGGCTCCAGAACACAGGTTTTGTGTTGAGAAGCTGCACTGCCCTCAGCTTCTGGGCTGCAGATACCATCAGCCACCTCCTCCCCATGGGTAGCACAGGGCAAGGCTTAGCTGTGCAGTTTGGGCTCTTCCAGAAGAGTCCCAGAGAGGACAGTGGCACACAAATGTGTATTTTCTACTTCACTCAAAAAGAAATTCCACTGTATCAGTGTTCACTCTAAGTAGACTCCACGGTGTGTCTCCAGCTCCATCTGTGCACTGCAGTACAGTTAATTGCCTCAGAAGTAACTGCAGTTGTCTCATTTAGCTCTTCAGGATAAACTTCCAGCCTGTTGAATCTAAGTATTAGCCATGCGATGAGATGGATTAGTCAAGAAGGCTTAAATCCCTCAGAGCTGCAAGTGTACCCTGCGTTGCAACAGCTAATCCTTAAATATAAACTGCGCACTGACAATAATCCATCTATGCAAGCCTTTCATTTTTCCTTATTTTTGACTGTTCACTGTATAATTTTTACCAGGTTTGGCATAGAACTTCTGAATGACATTTAACCAAAGTATCGTGTGTGTGCGTGTGTGTATAGCATGTTTTGCTTCGTACTCATGAATTCTCGTTGAATGTAAAGGGAACATTGCCTTGCCCCATCTCGTTCAATAAACCGCTGCATTTTGTTATCCACCACATCCTTCTGTCCCTCTGTGTGCTTTTCTGGAAACACTGAAGTGGGTTATACAAGAGCAGGAGAAAACAACACTTTGTTCTACCCCTGGCTTCTGGAGCTCAGCTGATTCTACCAATACTTATGTTCTTCCAATGTAACAGATGTAGCAAAACAACAAATTTATATTTAATTCTATTATTTTGTGGCCAGAGAGATGGAACAAAAGCTGTGTAATGTCTTGGAAAGGATCTGGACTGTTTCATTTCCTGAGACTGTGATACTGAAAAATAAAGCAGTATAATTGTTTGCAAGGGTAGGATACTTTTTTTTTTCCCTTCCTTTTTTCTTTTTCAACATAGCTTTTTACTTTGCAAAAAGCTTGCTTGAAGCTTTCTAAGAGCAACTCCTACCGACAGTGGTGGGATGGAAGGCAAGGAGGAAACATGGCAAATGCCCTGTGACTGACTGATATCTTCAGAGGCATCAGCTGAGACTGCAGCCACATGCGGCTCAAACATGAGCAGAGCTGGAGCTGTTGCCGTGTCACGAACTCAGTCTGTCGCTGAACAAGTCAGAATAAAGGGGAGGTTACTAAGGATAAACACTGGTTCTTTCTTCAATATGTGTTTACTCATTTCCCTCTGCTTGCCAAGTATAAAGTATACACAGGGGAGTGGAGAACCCTTTCACACCCCACCGTAGGGTTCACCAGCCTGTCCCTCCATGGGCCAGGGCTTTTCCTTCCCCAGGAGCTTGGGTCTGTGCAGGATTGAGTGTTCTGACTTCCAGCTGAGTTCAGTTTTGGGGTAGTGCTGTGACACGACCCCTCAGTGCTTCCAAATGCCTTTACATCACCTCTGACTCCTCCCAAGTCTCAGAGTCTCTTAGATATTAGCAGAAAATTAGAAATACTACAACAGGGCAAGCAGAGGAAGAGCCTGCTTGTAAAAACAGTGCACTCGAAGTGCCAGGGGCTCTGCCAACTTATAACTTACTGCAGCCTCTTGTCTGAAGTGACTGGGTTGGTCTGTTTTCTTTGAAAGGCCTCTTTCATGCCAGCCTTGGCACTTTTGTTGAAGCATTAGGCTGTGGTGGGAGAGGGGCCAGCTGGAGCCCTGTGTAACATCTTTCACCTGCTGCAGGACTGTGCCCACGGAGGACTGTGTGTGGGAACCACAAGAACACTGAAGACCCCTTGGGGACTTCTGTTTTTGTTGTATCAGAGGAATCACTGATCTCTAGGTTTCCACGACACGTGCAGCACTTAAGGCAGAGGTGTGGGTGGCGATCCACCGGTGATGGATGGAGGTTCCTCAGGTATCTTCCACCTGTGAGAGCAGGTAAGCCAGCAGAAACTGCCTAAAGTGGCCATCTCTGGGTACCCAGCAGCCTAACTGCCCCTGTGGCTGCTCCGTCCTGCACTGCAAGGTAGGAGTTGCAGGTGGCAGCTGCCATCTCCCCTGGGCACACAATTCCAGATGCTCCTCTTTCACCCGGGTCCATATTGTGTAGCTGGGGGCTCTTGTCCACAAAGACCAGTATGTGTTGTTCGTGGCTTGGGAGGTCTGAGCCCAACTTGCAGGGCTGGGGCTTCTCCCAGACAGCAGGTAAAGGTCTTTCCATGTCCAGGCGGCCAGCCAGGGCTAATCTGAGCTCATGTTTTGCACTGGGAGCAGATGCTGGTGGGTGACTTATATGGAACTGACAGTTTGTTCACGAGGCAAACCATGCCTGCAGAGCAACCCGAAGCCTAAACAAGCTGGGGTATCTAAGATAAAAATGACTTAGTGTAGTACACGTGGTATGTATTTATGTTGTGGTTTAACCTCATAGAATGGTTAAACTTCATGGTTTAACTGGTGAGGAATATACCCCTGTGGGTCAGCTGTCCTTGCTGTGTCACTTCCCAGCTTCTTGTGCACTCCCAGCCTCTGCTGGCAGGACAGTATGAGGAGATGAAAAGTCTTTGACTTAGTATAAACACTGCTTAGCAACAACTAAAACATCAGTGTGTTATCAGCTTTATTCTCATACTAAACCCAAAATACAGCACTGTGCCAGCTACGAGGAAGAAAATGAACTTTATTCCAGCTGAAATCAGGACAATCTACCATGTCCAATTTGCTTCCAGGGGACCTTTTTGGTTGCAGCATGCCTGGAGGTAGAGAATATCCCTTCTGCCATGTGAAATCCTGGTTTATGTCTGAATGTCTCTCAACCTCAATATTGAGGAAAACCATCCCTTACATTCAAATTCTTTGCACCATCCTGCTAGCAAACAAGTGAAAGCTTCTAGCACTGATCAGCTATCTCGGGTCAAAGGTACACATGTCCCTCACCATGATATGTTCTTTCAGAGGTGATCCTTGAACAGCACCTTGAATCCATCAGTTTCATCCTGCTTCACCATGGCCAGAACTCCTGACACAGTTAATGGCCTAACAGAGATTTAGTAAATGAGACCTCGGATCAGACTGCAAACCAAGTTTAAAACAAGTACAGAACTTGAGTCGGGCAGCTGGGTATTTGCTGAACGTTTGTGCTTCTCTGACCCCAGATGCCCAAGGCAACCACCCAAGCAGCTCTGCCAAAACCTGCTCTGGTTTCATGTTGTTGATGGTGAGCAGCAGCTCAGAGCGCTGACTTCAGTTTTCACGGTCTCCTTTCCCTGGAGCCGCTTTTGCCTTAGTAATAGCTCCCCTACCCTGCCCTTTTCCCCCAGACAGACACCCTAACTCCACCTCAGTGATTCACTTCATGACCTTCCAAGGCCAGGCATCAAACACAGACTCAGCTAGCCCCTGGCTGGTGCTGGGGCTCCTGGCCACCATGTGATTTCTATTTGCATGTAAACAGCGTAATGCCACGTTGCAGGACAATGTTTTTCCTGGCTCTTTTAGATTTGGATGGCATCTCATTTTGATTAAAACACAGCTGACAGATGCAGTGCCTCACTGTGAGCCGGGGGAGCACGTGTGTGTCTTGCCAAGAGGGCTTACGCTGTGGTGAGCCCTGCAGAAGTGCACCAGTATCCCCTTTCCTGGGCTGAGCATGGAGCTGGTACAGGTTCTTATCCAAAGTGTGCTCCACGCTGCTGCCTTCCTCCCCTCTTCATCCTCCCAAGGTACAGGAAGTGTCTGGAGGGTGATGACATGGCCATAGGTGTGATGTCACCAGGACTGACATGCACATTGGAGCACTTGGAGGGCGTGAGCTTTGTCCCTGTGAAGCTAGAGAAGAGCTAATTTGCAGTTTTAACAGTTACTGATATAACAGGTGGAGGTTTACCAGGGGAAGATGGTGTTTGGGGAGAGGAGGAGATGTCTGGCTACACAAGATTTATTCCCATCACTGGCACTGGCTACCACACTGCACCCTGTCCTGAGAAGTTGTGCTCAGCCTGTCAAACCCCACTCGAACACTTGTGTATTTTTATTCACTTGCTAGTTACAACTGAAGAACCACTGAAGACCAGTCTGAGTTCATGTCCAGGAACAGCCCTACCATAAAATGTGCAGGCAGGTCTGGAGGAAGAGATTGCCTGCAGTTTCCTCCCCAAAGGTAAAGGGAGGCATCAAGAACAAGGGTTTCTCAGTGAGTTTCCTAGTCTGGTAGCAAACCCAGCCAGCTCAACCTACTGGAAGAGCCTTTAACTGTAGGAAATGAGTCCTGTGCACAGACAGGACTGCCCCTGTTGCCACAAGAAGCCTGGCAGAGTTGGTGAAGAGCATCCCATGGGAGAAGGGGATGCTTCGTTGCAGCACCTGAGGCAGTGAGGACCCACAGCTGCTCCAGGTATGGCCATGACTGCAGATCTGACAGCAGCTGTGTCCTGCTGATATCCCCATGGGATAAGAAGGACCAAAAGCAGCAGTACAGGTAACTGGGATGGGTAGGTCTCTGTTTGCTAGAGAGAGCTCTAATGCTGCAGCAGAAGACTGGGTCCTCCTGGTGTTCCTCTGGGAACCTAAGCCAGCTCTCCTGGTGCCAGGAGTTAATTCAGCTGTGTAAAGGTGCAGGTTAATGCCAGGTTGCCTCATCCCTAAGGATGGTGAAACAGCTGACTAAGGTGGGTTGGCTCCTAGCCCTGCTCTTCCTGGTCTTCTACACCTTTAGCTGGGAAGAGACCAGCACCCTCATAGATACTGGCTGACAGCAATGCCTCCCATCAGAAAACAGGTAGGTCAACAAAGGATGTTTTTTCTTCTTTGTGGGACAGATGCTGGTAGGTGGTCTTAGATGCCTTCAGAAATGAGGATGGGCTGCCTGACAGGACCAGTTGCTGTAATTGGGAAGTCACTTTCTGCATAGCTGAAAACTTTTTATTTTCTCTACTTATTCTTCCAACTTGTTGAATTGCAGGTGTGTGAATAGAGCATATATTCCTTGGGAAAGAATGAGATATAATCCCCAGGAACAAGGGAAGGTTTCACCATCTGGTCTACCAAACCCTGTGACCCAGTCCAAGTCACCTGAATTTTGAACAGAAAACACTTAAAATGAGCCCCAAAATCAGAGGATTGGAAATTCTTGCAGAAATAGAACATCAAATAAATTAAATACAAATGATCATCTTTTTAGTGGTTTACTGAGATATTTATGAAGGCAGTACAAACCCAGGCAAGAAGTTGAGTATCAGAGGGGGTTCTTTCCTAAAATCTTATTCTCTGTGTACCACGCAGAACAAAGACTGAAATTAGCACTGACCACCCTGTGACCTACTGTGAGCAAAGCATCTCTGCAGATTTTTGAATTAGTCCCCAAAGTAGTTCAGCTGCATGAGTGTGGGCCAGGGCTGGAGCAATGCAACCCAGCCTGTCAGCAAGGCATGTGGAAAGGTTTTCTTTCTGCTAAACTGCTTTTACTTTAAGATTAAACTCTGTTGCAGCTAACACCCATTCCTTTGCACTATGAAAAAGGGCACCCAGCTGCCCTGGGTGTTTCTTCATGTTCCTTACATTAGTGAACTTAACTCAGTTTTGGTGCCACCTATAGTGTGCAATTTAGTCCCTTCTGATGAGAAAACTTTTCCTTCAAATATCCTTAACAAAGCATAGGAGAATTACTTGTCCATTTGCCTACCCAGCTCTCCTTTGAGAAATGAAGAGCAAATTAAAAACAAAGGTTTGAAAATAAACTTGGATTAATAAATTGCAATAATATTGGGGAGGGGGAAAAAAACAAACACATGAAAAGCAAAAATGGGGAAAAATGCTTTATTTTCGTGTTAAGTGAAGGGGTGTTTTTTCTCCCCAATAAGTTTTGATTGTTGTGTACCTGGCCCAGGGATGCTCCAGAGCAGCACATTTTATACCACGGCTCTCTCTAGTGGCCAGAGCACTGAAAAGAAAACAGCCGTCCAGAGCTAGAACCACATCTCAAGACAGACACGTGTAACTGCACCGGGGGAGCTGGGTGTCGGGGTGCTGACACCCAATAGCAGAAAGCAGCCAAGCTGTAGGCTCCCTGCTCACAGATCTGCCTCCTGTATTCTTCGATCAGGCCAACGCTGTCTGTAATCCTGCTTGTGAGGTGTGCCAAGGGAGGAATCGACTCTGAGGCAGATGTGCTGGTGGTGTTTCAGTCCTGCAAAGCCCTCAGAGTGAAAAAGTGCAGGTGGGCTGTATTGGATGAAGCCACTTGAAGCCCTCCAGAACTCAAACTACCTGAGCATCACTTTATACAGCTAGATAGGGTCAGTTATTCACAGTATACATATCGGTGACAGGCATCTCACGGTTTGAGAGCCTTGTTCCTTTCAGCACACTGCAGCTGGGAACAGACAGCAGAGAGGATTCCTCCTCTAGGTTGGCTGGTGGTCTTTGAAGGCTCTATGGTGGTTTGTTTGTTGTTTTGGTTTTTTTTTTTTTATATTATTTGACAGCATGGTTGGCAATAACCATTGTCACCTGAACTACTGATGGCTTGCAGGATACCATTTGATGGGCAATTTTCGTATTGACAGTATTACAAATCTTGGAGTCGGTTCATTATAGAAATCGTGTGGCAAAACCATGAATTTAAATAATGTCAATTATGTGCAAAGCCACTCAAAAATTTAGGCAATAGCAGAAAGGAAGTAGCAGAGGTAATATTAATTTAGCCCCTTTGCCAGTACACAGTCTAAGCCAGATAAGATCAGGGTCAGTATTTTTCCCTGGACTCTGCTCAGCCCCAGAGCAGGCTGACTGGGTGATGAGCTGTGACTAGTGCTGCGTAGTGACATCACCTCAAACTTCTGGGGTAGCAGCCACTGGAATGTTGTTCACTAGAACAACACACCAGCTACAAGGATATATTTTAAAAAATAAGAAAGCCAGGCAAGTTTTAAAGCGTTAAATAAAAGCAAAACTCCCCAAAGAACAGGGAGTTCTGCTTCTTGACAAGTAACGTTAACACCCTCCCACAGCTCCAGCCAGGAGCCAGAGTCTCCAGCACCTTCTCTTATAAGCTCTTAGTGCCCTCAAGCAAGTGGCTCCTTCCTTTTATAGCCAGCTTTTCCCAGCCTGCTCTCCTAGGAACTGGCCCTTTCACACTTGGAAAGATGGTTTTTCCCATCTTCCTGATAGATTGAAACTTTTCTCTGCCGTTGTGGGGAGTGTTTTGGTTTACTATTTTCTCTTTAGAGGTTTAAAAATTGACTCCTACATGCTAAAGTGATTCTCCTAGCTTACCAGCCCTGGCGTTTGTTTTGGCTATTGGTGTGAAATACTTCGGCCTGTGGTTCAAAAGGTGTAAATGGTTTTATCAGGCTTGCAGTGCTTTGTTGTGTTCGGGAGAATCTCTTCTTACTGTGGTGTGAGCACAATCCCAGGGAAACCTGTGGCTGTTGTTTTGCAAAGCAGCTTGCAGTGACTTCCTGATGTGTGGCACTCTCAGAAAGCTCTACTGGATACCTGTGTGTCAAGAAACCTGTCTGAAAACTTGGCCTTGGAGCCTCCCCTCCAAAGGGAACTGGTGTGGGTAGCTTCTGCAGTGCTTGTGGGTCTGGATGTGGCATGGGCTGGTACAGAGTGGTGGCCCCAGACCCTGCAGCCAAGCTGCTGTAGTAAACTGCCAGTAACTATTTTAAACTTCATATTGAGCCACCAGAAACTGTGGAAGTAAGATGTTCTCCAGCAAAGCTACCACTTAGTGCTGTGAAAGAAGGGGGGAAAAAACACATAAGGAAGCCTTCCTCCTAGTAAACAATTCTTTGAAGTGCATGAAGACAGAAAAGGCATCATTTCTGTGCAGAATATTAGGATCTTCCATTGCAGGAGTTACCCAATCCCAGTATGTTGGTGCTGTGGTACAAACCACAGGTACCACCCTGAAATAGAAAAACAATCCTTACCCCAAATGGCTTCAGGTATGTATGGAAGGGAGAGGCAGTCTGGCTATAGGAATAGCATCTTACTAATACCAGATTTTTCTGCTACTCCTGTTTCTTTTAGTTTTTTGGTTTGGGTTTTGTTTTTTGGTTTTGTTTTAATGGCTTCAGAAGCACAGCTGTATCATTTGCCTGAATCCCTTGGACTCAAGCACATCATTATTCTTTTATCTGGTCCTTCTTCCTTTTTTTTTTTTTTTGCGATATTTATCGCTCACAGCTTAATTGGGTTCTGTGTTTCTGAAGGCTGCTTGATATTTAAAGGACATTAGAGAGTCGCATTGAAATATTTATGTCCAGTGCATTACTTCATTAAGGAAATGATCTAAAATAAATGGAGATTGAATTATGCCCAAAATGTCCTATAAAACTGGATGCTGACTGGTTGCTTAATGGATCTCCTGATACATGCTGCATTAGAGGTCTATGTTGCCTTTAATTTTTCATGGGCTGAACTGTGTTTTACAGCAACCCCAGCCTGTTGGTTAATGGCTTTTCCTTGTAACAGAGTACTGCTCCTTTTTTTTTTTTAATCCTTGACATACGTGGTGTTTTCATGATCTATGAATTGAGGTGTCAAAGTGTGTTTTGTAATTGAGGTCACTAAATGGATCACTCCCATTTCGGTGCTCAGAAGGAAACCTGTTCAGAAAATACACCTGCAGCTCAGGAGGGTCCTTGTGATGTGTTTTGCCTGACACATCAGCCGTCTTGCAAGCATACCAGAATGGTTCTCTTGGTGGTTAAGACTGAAAGAGCTTCATTGTATGCTAACCACCCAACAAAATATTTAGAGAGCAAAGAACTTTTACCAAACTTTTTTGTTTTCAGTGTTTTTAGCAAGCTTAATTTGGTCTTCAGTAACAGAGATTTAATTTTCCAGCTGTGACCAGCTAATGCAAATAGTAATGTAAATGTAACAGGATGC
The DNA here is from genome assembly GCA_025331215.1 of Actenoides lindsayi. NCBI lineage: Eukaryota > Metazoa > Chordata > Aves > Coraciiformes > Alcedinidae > Actenoides > Actenoides lindsayi. The sequence continues at coordinate 75,367 of WTSP01005436.1, read as the reverse complement.
AAAGGAACATCGCAACAGGTCTTTTAGATACTGCTGTCCTCACTGCCAAGCATGTGGTGCATATTCCTTTCTTGTCTGGAGTCTTCCTTCTATTTGTTTCACTCCCTGGGAAAATGACTATGTGCTGCCATAATGGAGAAGCTCCAGCCTGTGTAAGTAGACAGGGCTCAGGGTGAATCTGAGGAGAGCAGAGCCTGTGAGAGTGAACTGGGACCTGGCATGTCTGCATTGCTTGTAAGACTCTTGCAGCAGCATTCCTGCTTCTCATGGCCTGCAGGACCAGATTGGATGAAGCTTGTTTCCCAAGACCTGTGCAGTGTCTGTTTCAATGCCTAGGAGGGATCTAGTCACCTACCTACCATATTTGCCTGGCCTTCTGCAGAGCAGGAATTGTTTGAACCTTCATTTGTACAAAGGAAAATGTCCATGATTTAACAGAAATGCCTTTTTGTAACAGGAATGTCAGCTCTTGTTTCTCTTTTGGCCTGTCTCTTAATCTCACTCCCTCCTGCACTAGGGAAATCCAATCCTTGCAAAGTTAATTTTATTAATTGATACTTATTGGATTATCTTTACAATCAAATGAGCTTTAGCTGGCTGAGCTGGAAAATATAAAGCATGCAGGGTCTTAAAGGCAATTCAATTCAGTAGAATCCCTTTGCTAGTAAAAAGTAGCTCCTGCAGAGCCCAATTTCCTGAAACACTGGGGATTCCTCCACTGCAAGGGACAGTTTCGGCAGAAAATGCAAGACTGGAGTCAGGAGAGATGGATCCATCTCCCAGTTCAGTGCAAACTGTGCATTGTTGGCAGGACTTGGGCTCTGCAGCGGGAGGTGCCTGGTGCCCAGCAAGGAACATGAAATGCCTTGCCAGCACTAGACCTCTCCTGGGGAAATGTGGTATTTTTGGAAGTGTGATTTAGAAGCTCAGTATATTGGCACACTTAAGGCTATTCACCAGGAAATGCGATGGGTGGGAGGCTGTGCATGGCTTGGGCTGACATCTGCTTTCATGGCTTGAGGAGTCTTCGATACCTTCCAGGCAGCATCCACTGCACTATCGTATCAGTTTTCTGCATCCAAAATGTAGGTGGTTAGCAATTTGAAAACCTGGGGTTTATTCCATCTGCTCACTGAGATGCAAAGCCATGTCTCCACTGTGCCAGGAGAGTGTGCTGGCTACAAAAGTTTAGTTGATAAGATTGTGCTCTCCAGGCCCTGGTGCTCAAGCTTTGCTGCATTGTGATGAACTGAGCTCCCAGGGCCAAGTGAATGGTGCAAGGGGGAGCCTTAGGTGGCCCTCAGAAAGAGGGGAGCCCTGGATCAGTCCTGCTTCTGCAGTCATTTAAGTATTTGACACTGTCACTGAATGAAATCCTGAAATATCCTGGCCGTGGGGAGCCAAGCTTTGAACTTGCAGGGTACAAAGTCCTGGGGCAGCCTCATCTTGAGTTGGTGGCTGGAGCTGGTGTTTCTGTGGCTTTCAAGGCTCTTCAGGGCACTGTGTCCCTCTGGGTAATGGCAAGCAGCGAGCCTGGGAGCCAAATGAATAAGGTGTACGCAACAGCTAGACAACAACTGTGTGGAAAATAATTGGAGGGAGACACAGGGGAGTCAGGATTATTGTGCAGTGGGGCAGGGGGGGGGAAGGAGACAGAGGAAAAGAAAAAGAAATCAGCATTTTAAATATATTTATTCTAGAATGAACTCGGGGTTTTGCTTTGCCTTCCTTGGGAAAAGGGAATATCTACTCCCCATCCAGCAATGCAATGAAAAGCCAAAGCAAATAATTTGCCTCCTGACAGCTTGAGGTTTTTAACACAGTAAATAAGGCAACATGTATTTTCAAAGTCAAAAAAAGGACCTGGGGTTTCTGACAAAAGTTATTAATAAAAAGTGCTCTCTTGGGCAGTGAATTCAGAGGTTGCCTCATCAGACAGTAATTACCAGCACAGCACCACCATTCCTGAGACAATTGAAATTTAGCCTCCTGACAAAAAAATTGATTTTGAAGATTAATTGTCCCCTGTAGCAGTTTTAGACCAATCTGAAATACAGAGAGGACAATTGTCCTTTGGGTTTAATAGAGCTGTCTCTGTGATAGTCACAGAGCTAGAACAGCTGTATGGTTTCTGGTCCTGAATTAAAACTGGTATGAGGAGGACAGTTTCAGAGAGGTGCTGCTGTCAGAAAGGGACGAGCCATGGGTGATGTCTGTCCTAGCTGCCCTCCCAGCTCCTGTGCAGGACTGAGGGTAACAGCAAACAAACCCTGGGTTTAAAAGGTGGGATTTCCTCATGCAGCTCTAACTGCAGCAGTGTCAGTGCTGTACAGTCTGCACAGCTTTTACAACTGCATTGGAAAGACAAAGCTGGCTGGAAGAGTTTATCTTGATATTATTTTCAAATGTGTATGAATGGGCATTGCTCAGAGCCCTGGGGAGCTCAGCTCTCCCTAGAGATGACTTTTGATGTGTAGTAAAACAAGCTTTGCTCTCTCTAACACACAGCTATTGTCTAGCTACTGAGGAAGTGTTGGTTTGAGCTGCAGAAACTCTTCTGGGTGGAAATTCTTTTGGGATATACCCTCTTCATTGCCTGGCTTCTTGTGGCTTGAGCTGAAACTGTGACAGTGCTCCTCAAGCCTTTGAACCTACAGGTGAGTTTTAGTGAAATTAGCCAGATACATCTTGGGTATTGCAATGAGTGCTCAACTAGTTAACCGTTAGAGAATCCACACTGGTGGTTGCTGAAGGGAAGTGGGCTTCGTATGGTGTGCTGCTCAGGAAGAAACTCCTATTTGACTCTTCCCCCGAGCCAGGCAGCTGATCTCCCAGGTGCTGTGTGAAACATGCTGAGTTTGAGTTGGGTATTGAACCTCCACAGGCAGCAGTAGGGTGCTGGGAGAAGGAGAAGATGAGAAGCTGGGCATCAGCAGGAGATTTGGCATGAATCAATGGCTCAGGAGTGTGAGGGCTGGTGGTTCAAGTGGGTGACTGAGCCTCAATGTGAAACATTAGTCTACTGGCAGGATTAATGCAGGTTCTCTGTAACAATCTCTGTATGCTATCACACGAGCTTTCCTTTTGTAGTGACAAACATAGCAGGGTGACTGAGGGCTGAGTTAGCCATGTGCTCAGTGTCTCCTCATGTCCAGCCTGTCCTCTGTGCAGTAGCTGGGGCCAGATTTCTCCATGCCTTCAGCATAGCCTCTCCATTCAGATGTCTGTAGTCCTTGTCCTGGGACTTTCTTCTTGTTCCTTCTAGGAAATCAAAGAGAGTTATTCACTCCAAGCAGGAGGGGATGATCATGTGTCTAAGTAAGATGATACCTGGGAAAACTGCAGACCTGGAGGCATGGGGTCTTGTCTTTACACCTGCCTGTAGATCTCTGGGTGTGCTCTCGGGTCTTGTGCAGGCCGTGATGGGAAGTGCTTGGGAATGGAAAAGCAAAGGTCTCTTCTGGAATAGCTCTGCAAGGAGCAGTGAGGTTTGAGACTGCTTCCTGCTGCAGTATTTAACAGTTGAATCACAAGAAACCTGTAAGCCTGATTTGCAAGAGCTGTAGCTGACCGTCATGTCTTACAGCAGCACACAACACTTGTCCCATAACCCCTCACCTTCTTAGCTTCTGGTGTGAGAGAAATTCCCTCTAAATCAACTTAATACAAGATTTAGTAAGCTTATTCCCATAAGGTGCTGACAGGTTCCTGACAGCATTATCAGTCAGGGATGGTACCTACCAGCATCTCTGGAGCTCCTGGGCTTGCTACCAAGCTCCCCAGCCATAGTCCCTCCCTATCAGAAGGGAAGGTGTGGGAAGAAGGAGCAGCTGATGGGAGATTTAGGATAGGATTAGCTCTGAAATATTTTCCATCTCTCTGAGAGAAAGAATTCTCCCCCTGATACTAACAAAAGCAAATGATTTTCAGCTTTTCCAGGCTCTCTTCCATTCTCCTTTGTGCTGCTGATAACCTCACAGCAGGGATCCAGAGTAAAAAAAATAAAAATCCAATGCTGGTTTACTTTATACAGGGAGAAGGAGAAAAAGAGAAAAATCAAGGAAATAAAAGTTGAACAACCTGCTTATTTATTTTAAGGTCTCTTTTGCCTGAATGCAGGCTCCAGTGTCTGGGTCTCCTTTAGCAGATCATGTTGTTGAGGGGCTTTGACACGCACTCCTCTGCAGGGGCAGTATCTGTGCAGAGTGGAGCGGTATGTACAAACCATTCAGTCTTCAGGGATCATCTAGTTTCTTTTCTGTTTGCATTTTTGTATTGGTTTTGCCAGGATTATAATCAAAAGAGGGAAAGGAAGAATAAAGTGAAATAACACTCCGTAAAGACACAGAGCAAAAACTTAGTGCTGGACTGTGAATGTCACAGCTTTGCTTAAGCAGAGATGCTCCACTGTCCAAACCTTCCTCAGCAAAATCTTGGCTCCGTATATGTGCAATTAGACTATTTGGCCACTTGATGTCTCTGTGGGTTGTGGAGAGCGGTGGGTAAACAGAGGTCAAGCTGGGTGGAAGCAGCAGTGGCGATAGGCTTGCTCCTCGGAGGTGAGCAGTATGCTATTCCCCTTCCCTGCTTGTTTCTTTTAATGAGTTTCAGGTTTTCAAACGACTTGGAAAGCCTGGAATGTTTGGATAGCCAGCTGCCAAAGGGAGCTGCTGAGGATCTGAGCCCATCAGTGCGGCAGGTATAAAACATGCCATAGAAATGTGAGGTGAGGGCTCCTGGCCAGTCCACAGCCCTGTCTGCTTCCTCACTAGGCAAAGTCTCGTGGCAGAAGGGTGACAGGATACGAGACTGTTGCAGTGTCTCCATGCAGGGAAAGATGAGGTTTAGCAAATATCAGACTAAAAACTCTCACAGTTGCCTGGTGGGTACTTGCACAGGGGAATTGCATGTTGCCAAAACCATGTAACCTAGCTGGGGGGTGGTCAGAAGGAGATCTGGGGTATGCCCATGGCTTTGCAGATGTGCCAGGCTATCCTCAGAGACTAATCACCCTGTGACACTCAGACACAGGTTAATGAATCAGATGGGACAGATATACTCCTTCCAGTCTGGCACCACCAGAGTCCTAAAGATAGTACTATGGATGATGAAAATCTAGCTTTTGCTAGAGCCAGACTGTGATATCTCTGTGCTTTCGGGCGTGGAGAGATGATTTGGGCTGATATTGCTTTGGGCACAGGATAGATAAACTGGATGTGATTATAGCCATAGTTGCACATGGAAATGCTTCAGGAAAAAAAAAATTCCCATAGTTATTTCTGCTGGTGGTGCTAAACTTCACTGCAATAGTAGCTGGAGGATCCAGCTCCTCTGTGTTAAATGCTGTGCATGTGCACATTTAGATTTTCTTTCCAATCCTTCTAGTCCTAAATAATTTGTAATCTTGCTTCTGCAAACCCAGATCTGCCTAGATACAGGCTTTTTCTCACGGTGATTCAGCAGGACTGTTGCAGGAATGTACAGAGCCATATATAAATTGGGTACAGTAAAAGAAGCTGAATGACCTTTTTCCAACACAATAAGAAGTTCTACTACGGTTTGTCTCAAACAAGCAGTTTTAGCTCACTGCATGGGTTTTCAGTTTGGGCCTGCAGTATATCCATCACCTTTCCCAGAGCCACTTCAGAGGGAGGAGAGCTTTGTGTTGGGAAGATGGTGACTGGGGAAGTGTGCACATCCAGCAGAGCAGCTTCCCTGAGTAGCTTCCCAGCCGCAGGGCACTTGAACGAAATTACACACAAGGCTCACGCTACAATTTGCTGTTACTTGTGTGGGAAGATAAACTTGAAACGTCTCAATCTCTCTGCTAAGCTGCAATTTATGAGCTACAAATGGTTGAGTCTTAGAGGGGAATAGCAGATTTGAACCAAGACTCTGCCTCCAGAAGCAGAGACCAGTAGAAAACCTAACTGCCTTTGAGTGGAGCGTGTGGATTTATAGAGGTAACGAGTCCCCTTGGGAAATGGCAGCAGTGCCACTGGGTCTGTGCTGCAGATCAAAGCAGCTTGAGGCTCAGAAGTGATGGGCTTTAAAGTGAGGGGCAAGGGCTTGATGAGGAAATGATCTGGGAAATACACAGAAAAAGCAAAGGCTTACGTGTTCACATACTCTGTTGCTGTACTGTTCACAAGAGGGAAAAAAAAGGGGAATTTGTTTATTAAACAGCTTTCTGTGACTTATTAATTCCATTCACCGGAGGATAGAGCAGCTCCCTCCAGAGTGCTTGTTATTGCTTGCCTGGAAATCAGTCAGGGTCTGACCATGAAATGATGTTCTGTTTGAAACTCCTTGTTCAGTCAGTAATTTATGCAATTGCTAGGAGACTACTCAGATGGCCAAACGACTTCTATTAACATAACTTTAATTCTGTACTTTTAACAAAAATAATGTATGCTTCATGTTTCTTCAGGACCCTTTATTAGACTTCAAGTCCATCATCTAGGGAGAGAACAAGGATTTGTCCTTTCACCAGTGATTGCTTCAAGAGTTATTTTTGAGGCTAGAAGCTGCTTGAGTTTTCTCAGGAGCCAGACTGGGAATATGGAACAGGTCTTGGCAAGTGTCAGTTCCTAAAGCCTCTTATATTTTCCTAGGCAACTGTTAGTTGAGACTTGGTTACACAGACAGGTATGGCCAGGTTGGCTTCCCCAAGTCAGTGCTGGTACTTGCAAACTTGATACTTCCAGCAAATGTTAGAGATCTTGACAGCACTTATCTACTGAAGATTATAATAGAAGTTTAACTGGATTGTTGCAACGGCTACTTAGTTGCTGTGGTCTCTCTCGGTAAGTCTGATAGCTGTGATTTCTTGCACTAGTTTAACCATCTGGTCCCTGACATGTCTCCACTTTTGCTCAATTAGGAACTGAGGTAGTTATCTATAGTATGTTATAGCCTGGCAGTGAGATCTCTAGATAGAAAGTAAAAGTGCTTTGAGGATTTAGGACACAAAGTACCATAGAGGAGATTAGGAAGAGCTGCTTATTAAGCCTAAAAAGTGGGATAAATTGCTAATCTACAAATTCTTTTATTAATGGTGATCATCATTAATACAAAGCACTGAGCTATATGTTGCATAAGCTACTGAGCAACAGATAGAGGATCCAGTTCTTGATTTGTGTTAAATGAAACTGCATGAGTACACAATTGCCAGTATGGGGAAAATTCCTGAAAATGTGCTCTGTCCATCACCTCTGAGGAGACAGTTTTAATTGATACTATGACACCATATGCGAAAGAACCCACTTGGAGCCCTTTGGCTGGATTACTTTGTAATGTGAAAGGGGGAAAAGTCTATTCCAATTATGGCAATATATTTTGCCAGCCTGCACTGATGGAGTGTTGCCAGGGAAAGTCTCTAATCATCAAAGAACATGTTAGTGTTAATGTGATTTTTTTTTTTTTTGTAGGTCTCCTAAGGGAATGGCTTATGTCCTTCCAGGAGAAAAGCACTGCTGAATAAACCATCAACCATTCCTTACCAACAGGACCCTGTGCAATATATTGCACAAATAAAGATTATTCTCCTGAAAGGAGAGGTGCTTCTCCTCTGAGCAGCACACCAAGTGTGCTGGCAGCAGCTGCTCAGAGGCATATGAGCAGCTGAGGTTTCTTCTCAGGGAATGCTGCCCAGATAACCCTGCAAGTTACCAGTGTGGCTGATGGGCTAACAAACCATGCAAGCAGGTCACTGTCCCCCTTGGGGGGTGATAATGAAGCCCAGTGACAGACACATCTGGAAACCAAGCTATCCTGTGCTGGTTTGCTCCCCATGCATCCTAACCTCTGGTTATTGGTCTTTCTGCTTTCTCTGCTCTTGTCACTCAAGGGCTTTCCCCTTCCTTGGCACTGCTGCAGAACAGTATTCAGACAGACTGCAGAAGTATCTCCTAACCTGCAGGGAGCGATGCCTGGGGCAGCAGCCAGGATCTCTCCCTAAGAGCACTGCAATAAGCTGCTTTTCTCTGCAGCAGCCAGGTAGCAGCTCTGGAAATGGAATTCCAGTGCAAGTCGTCTTCAGCCACAGGGTTGTGATGAGTTGGAGCTTATAACTAACCAAATGCTTTCAGGAAGGTGTTTACTTTCTGAGTTTTCAAGGTGGATCCCAGCAGACCATGGTCTATTTAAATAGAATGACCTCTCTTGTGGGAGTTAGAGCTGGGAGATTCCCACTGACTTCAGGGGTAAATAGACAGGTGATTGTGTTTGGTTCAGGACTTTGGGTGCTGGTCATTGAGCTCAACCTGCTGGGAACATATGCAGGCTGAAGCCACTGTCTGCTGGGACAGACATCTCTGTCCCAGCTGCTGGCAACTGAGGAAACCCATCCATACCTGGCATTAGCCCTGTCACTGATAACCCTTCATGTCTGTCAGGAAACTGACATGGAGTGGGTGATGACTGCTCTGATGGTTCAGAGCACAGGCCATCAGATGGGTCTTCAGTCACTTTCTGTTGGAGACTGATACAGGATGGCTGAGGATTAATCAGAGGAGGAAGGGTTAGAAGAGGCTGGCATCTGGTGGGCTTACTGGGCTGCCCAGTGACACTGCAACACTGGTACCACACAACACTCAGCACAGCCAGTGAGGACACTAGGGATACCAGCATGGTGATGTTCTACCCATTAGGTTCTAGGAAACCCACAAGAAAGCTTCCTGAATATAGCCTTAAATGTTTCATGGATGTGGTACCTCCCCCTTGTCCTGACATGCAGCTGCAATCTTAGGAGCAGTTTGAAGGAGGCTTGGGAGAGTCTGGGGGCTCAGATGCAGCTAGGGTCTACTTAGTCATCTATGTCCTCTTGCCCAGCCCTGGGGACAAGGGCAGCAGACCCTCATGATAATTCATGAGAAAAATCCTAGTACTCAGACTCCTGCCTACTATGATAGTCCCTACACATCTCATTTTGTAAAGGTATGTTCTTACTCCTTGGCCATATTTCTCACTAGAGCATAACGAGGATGGGAATATCCTAGCAGCTGGTACTGTGTCCTAAGGATGAAGGGCAGGATCCAGATACAATCCCTTGTTGGTCAACCTCAAATGTCCCTAAACCTCCTATGTCACCCAAGCCCCAGCAGCACCCACCATGGCAGGAGCTCTTACAGATGTTGTGCTGCTTTTCCCTCTTATTCAGTGACTCATGGGGAGGTGGGGATGTCTCAGTCTCTTGCACACTCAGTCCCTTACACACTCAGTCCTTGGCAAGGACAAGGTGCTCTGCAGCCTGTCACATGTAGGCTCACTTGCTTCAGCTAATAAAATATTATTAGGTCTTCAGGAGGGGAAGGCAGAGGTAGATTCCTTATCCCTTTTTGGCTGAAAAACTCACCCTGAGGTCAGGCAGGCTGTCTTACTCTATGTTTGGAGATAGCCAAATTTATTTCTAGAGCTATTTTGCAGGAGCATAAGGTTTACCAGTGTGTTGTCCTGGAAAGCTCTGCCCAATATGCAGCCTACATCAATTATATTGTCTAAAGAAGTCTTCCCTGGGTGGTTTATTTTGTTCTGCCCCTTCTCTCCAGCTCTGTGTAAAACAAATCACCTTGGCAAAAGTCAAAGAAACACTGAAATCTTCCTGGCTGTCTGCCTACATCCCTTGAGTTCAGCTGAGGAGGGCTGGTAAAAGCCTGGGGGGTAGCTTTGACTGAGTCTATCTCAAGAGTCCAGCACTTCCCTGAGATGCTGCCCACAAAACAAAGCTCTCAGCCATGGGGTTGTGTGGATAGTGGTTTCCCAGGCTGGGGTGTGGGATGAGCCATTGCAGCAGACATCTCTGGGAGCCATGCAGTTAACACCAACCAAGCTGGCTTCTCCCTGTCAGTGGCAGACTGTGCTAGAAAGCTCAGAGTGCTCTCATTCTTCATCTGCTCTGCCAGGCAGGTCTCCAAATACACAGACAGGGGCCAGGAAGAATCGAAATAATTAAGAGAAGGAAGGAGGAGAGGGAAGCTGTGTTTAATAGGTTGCAGCAGCAAGATACGAGTGTTGGAGATTTCTACCCTGAGGCCTGAAAGGAGCCAGCGGTCCCCATGCTGAGCTCAGGGACTTGCTGGGAAGTGGGAGTTGCAAGAGAGGACTCAATGTCTGCGTGCCTTGCTGTTTCCATGCAGTCGTGTGTTTAGAAGGCAAAGCTCAGCCCAAAGGTTCCTGTGTCTTCAAGCATCTGAGACATCCTACCTCCTCCAGTGCTGCTGTCCTGGGGCTGGAAGTTGTGCTGTTCCTATGCTGGCTTTGGCCCTCAAGTCCATTTGTGAATTTATTCTTCAGACCATGCAGATCTCTGCGCAAAGCAAACAGAGAACACAAACGGTGCGGAAAGCTGATGTGCCCTGGGACTGCTGAGACTGAGCATGAAAGAACTGGGTGTCCTTGTCATGTAGGGAGAAGGAGGGGTGTCACGAGTAGTCAAATGTTTCTGGTGTGCAGCTGTCTGAGAGAACTGTTGCATGGCAAATGGTAGCTCCCTACAGAAGGAGGGAAGTGGCCTGGGCTGCAGTAGGTGCTCTGCAGGTGCCCTGGGTTAAACATCTGCTCTGTGGCTGTCTGAGTGGAGCAGGCAGAGCTTGGTAACCCAGGTAGCTTCTTACAATCTGATTTTTTTTTTTTTTTTCACCCCTATACCTTAACTAAGCTAGAGCATCAATTAATGAATCTTTTCTATTTGAAGGAAACTGGTAAAGCTCCACCACAGAGCTGAGCAGAGATAAATGCCTCTGTCCTCTACAGAAAAGACAGGAGGGAGTTGAGGAGGCACAGAGCTGCTAAGGCCCCAGTGGCTGCTTTGCTAGATGTCCCCCCACACAGAGACATCCATCTCCCAGGGCAGGCCAACCATGCAGTCACCCTTCCAATCATGGTCAGGTACTGCCAGCCCCCAACTGTGAGAGCAATGACCTTTGATGTGAATACAAACCCCATGGTAGGCTGACTGGTGAATACTCAGCCTGTGTCAAGCTGTGCATGCTACCAGGCCTGGCCAGGCTGTGCCAGTGTGGACTTGTCCTTCTTCTTCTTCACACAGCCCTTGAGGGTTCAGCAGCTCTGGCTGGGAGACACAGGGTGCTGAAGCTGGGGATGGAGATGCTAGAAATGGGTGGGAGAATTAGAAAAGTTTGGCTTCTGCATCTAGCTGGAGACTACTGGGACTCAGCAAGTAGGGACCCTTCAAACACTGTTCCTTCCCTTGGCCCATGCTATCACATCTTGGTGTTTACGTAGTATGTCTGGATAACTTTGGCTAGTCGTGTTACATCACAGTGTCCTGATAGAGACAGAACTGGAGATTTTAGCCCATTTTCTTTCAACAGAAAAATAACAGGTGAAAAAGCAGATTTTAGCTAATGTATAGTTGCTTTTTTGTCGCAGTTAGCACTGTATGACAAACCATGTATGATATTAGACAGGTGTTCATTAAAGGTTAGATGTAATGTACTGTATCTATTAATCTCCTCGTTCTTCTTTCTCCCAAAGCACCATTCCTGTTTATATGGTTCTTTACATTTTTCAAAGCTCTCTGCAAACATTAACTAATTAATTCTCACAGCCCACTATACATATGCTTTAATTAATTAGCACTCATTTACTTAACTCACACTGTCTCATTAAATATAAATTGAATGTATATTTGGGAACTTCAACTAGAAACATTACGGGGGATTTATACAAAGCGCGAACGCAAAATATGTTAATAGTAGCCGGAGGCAGCAAAATTCAAATACCAAGGTATTTAGTGAAAAATATGTTGTGGTGTCAGTGAGCAGAGTCAGAAAATTAGCTGTTCCTATAAAATGCATATGTTGTCACGGCCTCGAAGTCATCGTTCACTCTGTATTGTTACCATAGTAATCCTGAATTTGCTTCCCATAATGTCTGTCTAGACACTTGATTCTGTTAGTCTAATTTTTCAAACCCGCAGAAGCTCAGTAGTCTCTGGGCTGGCAGTTTGCTGTGAATTGCTCAGCTCTGGCGTGTGCTGCTGCAGCCATGTAAATGCTAATGTTTAGATCTGCTATGGACACTGGGTAGCCCTCTGCATTATAATCCACCCAGCAAAGTAACGATGAGACTAGTAGCTGTGTTATGGTTGTCTCGATAACTCTGTCTGGTGGCCGATATTGGCAGGAGAGGTAAAACTGAGTGTGTCTCCACTTCCCGTTACAGACTGGCACTCTTGGTGAGGACAGAGCTATATGCTGACCAGACTCTGCCCGGATTAACTACGTTGTCACAGCTCCTTGGGGTTATTTAGGACTGAACTGCCACGGGTGTCAGAGAAGGTTAGAGCCAAAGTACCCCTGAGGACTTGGGCTGTTTTGCCCAGGTATAATTCTCTCGGCTGTGTCTCTTCCTGTTGCATCCTCAAGCACTAAGTAGTTAAACAAGTGCTGCCTGCCACCCAAGAGGCAATCACAGCTCAGTGATGACTGAAGTGTTTTCCTAGGAATAAATTTGTAAATCAGAAGATGAAGAGTTGAGACAGTTTTACAGGGGTTGTGAATGTCATTTATGTCTTGGAAAGCTGGCTAGAAGTGAAGCATTATTTGAACACCTTAGATTAGGGTTAAACCCTCCATATCCCATTGTATTTATCGAAAATTATTATTGTTTGAAGGATTGTGGATTATTTCACCTTTTCCATCATCCTATGTCTCAGAGTAATAGTGGGCCAGAATTTTGACTTGTTGCCAAGAAGCAGCTCCAAACATAACTGGTCCTTTCCTCCACATGAAATTGAGATATTTTTCTCCTAAGTTTTGTTTCTGAAAGTCAGATGTGTTTTTATTTCTCTTTGTTTTTACTGTCCTGTGAATAGCTCAATCTTAGCGTGTAAGAGGCAATGAACAATTCCCCAGCACTGAGTGGTGTGGTATGGGAAGGTGGTAGTTCCTGCTCATCCCACAGAGACTGGTGGTTGTGGGAACAATAGCAGCAGACACTTTATTTTCACGGGGTTTGTACAAGCCATTGCAAGTCTGAATGTATGTTCATTTGGCTGCTGCGCTTTTAAATTAGTAAGAGCTTTCTATGCACAAACGAGGTCCTAGCGATGCCTGATCTTTTAATTAGAAATATGTTTCCTTACAAGCTATGTGTTCGTTTGTTATCTTGAAGAGGTGTCAGGGCTTTCAGAGCCATTCTGGGTCTCCTCCTCCTCTTGATTTCCCTTTATCAAGAAAATTCTTGCAAACTGAGTACAAACTCCTCATGCAACCCCTGATGCCTTCAGGAAGGTTTTCCTCAGACACTTGACTGAGGTTTTGCAATCAGTTTTATCGGTGACACAAAGGAGAGGGCAAAACTCTTCATTTTTTGGTGCAAGCAGGAGTTAAAAGGAACAGAAACGTGTTCTGTTACTCAAACCAGCAGATTTGTTTGAGGACACTCATAAAGAACAAGCACGTATTATGTGGCATAGCAGCACTTCAGAGCAAGCTTCACTCAAAAGTGTAATGAGGAGTATGTGGCATGACACCAAAGTAGCTACTGGGATAAAAGGTGTGACTACAGGTGGGGAAGGAGGTTCTAAACACTGTTTTCAATTGAAGTCTTTGGAACAGTAATACTTTCTTCTCTTCCATTTTTATTGCAAAACGATAAACATTCAGTTACATTATTTCCTAAACTTGCTTTTCCTGCCAGCAATCTTTTGTCTTGTCAAAAAAAATCTTAGGAGAATGTAAAAATAAACATACTGCATCTAGCCCAGTGTTTCATTTACAGCAACATGCAGGCAAGTATAGTGGTAGTTTTCATAATATTCTTGCTTTCAGCAGTTTGTGGTGCAGGACTTTTGTAAAACAAAGGTAGTGTCTATCTCTGTACATTTTTTTCCTTCAGTGAAATTTTCCAGGTTTTTAGCCTGTCTCAGCTTCTGCAAGCCACAATATCCAGAATGAGCGTTTCCTTGACTGCAGTACACATCTATGAAGAACCACCTCCTTTAGATTGTTTTGAACCTGGGTTTATGCTTTCATCTGCTAGCTCTGAGTTCTGGTTTGGAGAGAGTGCATATGCAGTCTGTACCTGCTACCTTTCTCCACACCACTTCTGATTTTATGGATATTTTCATACTTCCCTTAACTGTCTCTTTTCAGGATTGAAGGAACCTAATCTATTTAGACTAGAACCATTTCAACTATCTTTGACAGCTACCTTGGGATGAAGATATGAGTACATGCAGCTGCCAGTCAAATAAACTCACTGGCCTGGCCTTAACTTATGGAAAGAGGTTTACTGAAATCAATGCCATTTTCAGAAAATAAAGCTTTGGTAACAGGTATTTGGACCATTCAGACCAGTCTGAGGACACATGAATATGATGAATTTGCAGGATTTTTTAAATGGTATTTTTATGATAGATGAGCCAAAATAAATTTCCTGGTTTATTTCAGATATTCTGGTAGCTTGCAAGTGTGCAACGTGACAGCTATGAGAAATAAATGAAAAGGCTACTTCTTAGAGCACTGAAAAGAATGTAGGAGGACTGATTATGCTGTTCAGGATGATAATATGGGTTTGGAAGAGATGCAGAACACGTTAAGATGTTAGGCAAGTCTTGCTGGTGGTGCTTTTTAATTTTCACTTTGATAGCTAAGGATAATTCATTTTGCTCCAGCTGGGAATGTGTCTAGTGAAAAGGATAAAAAGTTGAATTAAAAATCTCTTGAAATAGTTCCAAACAGAATAAGCATTGCCTGAGAAGATGCACACTGTTGGCCAGCTGTAAGGCAGCTGCTGCCTGTCCCTTTCTCCTGTAATATTTCAGACTCCTTCCTTGTGATTCATCAGTTCATTACAAAATTTACTGTATCAGACATATTATTAAATTCCCTCAAATAAAGGTACTCTAGTGCTGTGTATAAGACTCTTGTTTCTTTCTGCAAGATGTCATTCCTCTTGGGCAGCTACAACAGCACAGAGTCCTCAGGAAAACATAAGGACAGGAATTTTTTGGGGTCTTGACTGAACTTATTTCTTAATTGGCAGCACATTTTTGTTCCCGTGGTCTTTATTAGAAAATAATGAAGGGGAAACAGAGTAGTAATTAGTGTGCTCAAGTCTTTGGAGTTCTCAGTTCTTCTCTCTGAGGTACTGTGAGATCTTAACTGCACTGATAAAGACGGTGTGTGCATGTGTCTATAAAGCACGAATGTAAAGGTTTATTTATCACCTTTACCAAAAACCTCTTGGAAGAAGGACTTGGTGAGCACAATGTGGTGCAAACCCCTCAGGATTTGACTGCACAAAGGCAGATTCTATTTTGTGATTGACTTCCCTGGTCACTGGAGATGAATTTTGCCAAGTAGTGAAGATGAGGTGAAGTTTGATAGCTTCACCAGTCATCCAAAACATTGGAGGGAGGACAAAAATGTTCCTGACCAAGCCTTTGCCTAGCCCAGAAAATAATGTGGTCAGTGATTGTGGACTGTGCTTGCTTGTGAATTTTCAATATCCTTCAGACTCATGAATTTTGTTGTGAGTAATTTAAAAGAGTGATGGCACACAAACTTTCATGTGGCTTTTGTTCCAGCCCTATTCCTATTTTTTTTCTGTTATAGTTCAGTTTGCTTCATTTAGTGTTTTTAGTTCTTTCCAGAATCCTCAGATCAATATATGCAAAAAGGATTTTATGTGGAATCAGCTAGGAACAAATGCCAATTAGCTTTTTTATGTGTGTATATAAAAGTTTAAGACCATTCTTCTTGACCAGCTGCAGAATGGAGACATGAAGTCAATGCCTGCAAATAGTTTGCATGATTAGATTTCAGAATCAATTCAATATGGTCCCAAATTAAAAACTCAGCTTCCTTTAGGAAAATCTGCCCCCCAGTACGAATTTAGCAATTCTTTTCTTGGAATAAAGAAATACATTATTAAAACCCCTTGCTTGTTGCAAACTGTAGTATAAATGTAAAAGGTTTGAATAATCCGTTTGAAGAAGCTACTCATGAGGTTTTTCTGAAGCCAATTTTGAAGCCTTCAAAAATACCTGAGAGGGAAATTACTTTCTGCTTACCTAAATCCACACCACATCTACAACATTTTCCACCGGCTACAGGAATCTGCTATACTTCAAAGCCTTCACCAATTTGCAGTGTTGCTCTGGGTTGTTAAGAGTGCAGGACCATGTCCTTCCCCAAAGTTAACATCACTGGTATCTTGATGAATTCAGAGATAAATGTCTCCATAAAGCCTGTCTGCTGATCCTCCCTTCACCTCTTTATTTTACAGTGGGGAAAAGAACTTTCTAGTTATTTTCATTTCAAAAAAAAAAAAAAGCAATATTGCTTTTTTAATGGATATGGGTTCTTTCCTCTCTGCAAAAACCTCATGGGAGAATGTGGTTAGAGAGAGATGACTCGACTGATTTTCTGTTTTGTGGGAGATGGACAGGAAGTGAATGGAGAAGATTCCAATTAAAATGCTTTTTTTCTTTGCTCTGTCTTTGACAAAGCATGTTAAAGGAAGATGAGAAACTGTTCCATTTTAGTGAGGCAAGTACTAACAATAGAAGTGACAGGAGTTGCAGAAAATTGGGTTGGAAAGGCCAGGAGTCTATGTCTTTCTTCCTGTTTAAAGGTAGGATTGATTCACCTTGCTGTGCTCCTGGCAGATGCTTTTCTAAACTATTCTTGGAAGATGTTAATGGCTGGGAAATCCAGATCTCTCATGCACGAGCAATTCCAGTTTTTCTCTGTCCATTTTGCTTGGTTAAATATTAAGAATAGCTTCTTAATTTCCTCTACTGCAGTCCAAGCCCATTGCTTCTTGTCCAGACCATCATGGAAGAAGAAAACTTCTTTTCTGTAGTAACCTTTTGTTTGCACAGTGATTCCCTTCCCTTTTTTCTAAGCTGAAAAGCTCCTGTTTCATCCTTTTGTAGCAACTGAATTTTCTATAACTCTGACAGTTTTTGTCTGTAGTTCACCCATGTGTTTCTGAGCTGTAGTTCCAGAACTGGGTACAAGACTTTGGCAGAGCTGGGTAAAGAGGAAAACTTTCTGACTGTGTCTTCTGGGCCCCACAGGAGTTTCTGCAGCCCTGGACAGTGTCTGCCTTTTGCCTTTACAGAAGCTGTCTACCTGCTTCATTCAGGTTTGCTGCCTGGCCTGTGGCTCTCCAGTTTGCCTTGATGCCAGTGATTCACTCCCGATGAAATTCAGACATTGCTTACTTGTTTACGTGGCTACATTGTTCAAATCATTCAGTAGTTTCTCAAGACTATTTGGAGTTTCTTCTGTCCCACAACATGGTCTTACTAGCTTAGCAGTACCTGTGGATTTAGCAAGCGTGTTTGTCCCTTCTTTAACCCCTTCTATTCTGGAAATCTCCAATGGTAACAGACCAGGACTGCCGTCTGCAGACACTGCCTTTGATTTGTCAACAAGCCATTTGAAATGACTCCTGAAGTCTGCTTTTTCCAGCCTCTTCTACCTCTCCACAGCTCTACCTGTTCATTTTTCAATAGCTTGTCTATTACAACACCAATGGGACAGTGACAGACACCTCTGAAAGTCAGGATTCACTGCTGTTTGTGCTGCTTTACCTACAAGACATATTATTATTCCATTAAAAAGACATTAGAATGGTTTGAAGTGATAAGTCTACACTGATTTGTCAAAACTGCATCACTTCAAACCATTCTAATGTTACCCATCTCCTGTTGTGCTGCATCTTTAAGGTGGTCTGGTGGAAGCTGGATGGTCTCTAAAACCACATCTTCTCCTTTGCCCCTCTCAAAAGCCTGAGCTCTCTGCTTTGTCTTATGTGGAGAGCTGGACCCTCCTATATCCACCCCAGTCCTAGGCATGACACTTCATCCCATGCTGATTCACTTGAGGGTATCCTCATGAGGACTGACTTTCCTATAAACTGGAAACAGATGGAAAAAAATAATTTCAAATACATAAGGAAAGGCTGAACACTTCCAAACCCAATAAGCCCTCATTGTTTTCCTCTTGTCTTGTCCCCGACCCCTCTCAAGGAATAAATTTTTTTATTTTTTTTTTCTTTCTGACCTACTCCGGGCTAGGAGGGAGCTGAGGGGGGAGTGAAGGGGAAGGGAGAGGAATAAGAATAGAAAAGTCAGCAGGGTTGAATTAATACCTGATGCTATGAGCTCATATTCTGCAGCAGGTCTTGCATGGTGTGCAGAAGACTATTAACTGAGATCAGTGCTCATTTCCTTACTGTTGCATATCTGTGGGTGTGCTACTTCCATGCCTCAGTTTCCCCCTCTTTTGAAGTGAAATGCATGATTCTGAAGACCTCTGTAAAGAGATTTGAGAGGCAGTGGTGAGGAGAGACACGGATTTAGCACCCTTGCTCTCAGTGGAGGTTACAGAGGACTATTTACCTGAATTGCCCACTTCAGATCACTGGGATGACACTTGTGCTCAGACATGTCTCTCTGAGTTTGGCAGGTAGCTGCCTTTCAGGTTGAAGAGAAGGAATTAACTCACTTGTCTTTGTTTGCAGGTGCTGTACAAACTAACACTTAAACTAGGTGGGTGTAACTTGGTAAGCATTAGTCCCCTAAGGTGCACACATGTGCAAACATATCTATATGAGTCGTCTTGATGGTCAGAATGGTAATATACAGCCAGAGTGCTTTGGTTACCTAGAATGTAAGGATTTTATACCAGGATGACTTTATTTTACTTGCTTTTAAGTGGTGGCAGCCTAACCTTGTCAATCCATGGAAATATTTCCCATTCCTTCACAATACTGAACAGTTTCCCTTTTTTCCTAAGCAGCCGTTTCTATGTTTCTGTCAGGGGCATTTGTCCTGCTCTATTAGCTGAACTTATTTTCTTTCCAAAGCAAAAATGCAAGGCATATAAATGTGTGCCTCATATTTCTTTTGGTCTAGAGCCACCTCAGAGCTGGGGCTGAGCAGCTGCTGCTGTGTCACGTAATAGAAATCACAGCCCTGTTCTTGCAGCTACCCAGATGAAATCTCCAGCAAATTATGTCAGTCCCCAAACTCTTTATACTATTGCTGCTCAGCCAGGGACCATTAGATTATGAAATGAAGAGAATAATGGGCTTGTTCAGAGGTATCCCCCACCCCATCATAATCCCACTTCTGAGACATGCCTGGAAGTACAAGCGTGCAGCTCTGCAGCTCTCCCCCTCAGCATCAGCAGATCCCCCTGAGCTGCGCTCTGCCTGCACAGAAAGTATTTCTGAAAGGAAGGAACAACTCCTTTGCTCCTCTATCATGATTTTTCCCTGGTGTGTAATGAAGATCTCACAGAGCTCCCCTGTGGTCTGGAGAAAGTAATGGAGTGGTCTGGACAAGTGCCTAAATCTGCATTGCTGTCTTAAAGGTCCCCATCCCTCCCAGGAAGGAGGTATAGCTGTCAGTGACAGTGGCAGTCACGTACCAGCTGGGAGATGGACCTGAACGGGATTGATTACTCTCAGGTACATCTTTTAAAACCAAGTGGCAGACTAAACTGTTGTTTCAATCAATAACATAAATACACTGCTCCCTTGGCCCTGAGGAGGTGGGAACTCTGCATGGAAGAATAGGCATTAAGATTATTTATTGTCACATGGCACAGGGGTGAAATATTGGGCTTCCCCAGCAGTTTGGAGCCTTAAAGCTCATTTAAACCCCCTTTTGAAATCTAATTAAATCTGAGACAAATGGCTTTGAAGACCATTGCTTCATTGTAAAAAGGAATTATTCTTCACCTAGGAATTTATAGTGCTTTGGTTACCTTAATACAAAGGCCAAATTTGCTTGGTAATCAGACACAGGTTATATTGCAAAAGTAACATCATCTCATTTCTGTACCATGTTAGTAAGATGACCACAAATAGCCCATCTGGGGAAGAGAGGAATCCTGCAGCAGCACGTGTGAATGCAGTGAGATAACTGAGTACACAAGGACTTTCCTCAGTCTCTGATCGCACCCACTTCGAGAGGTTTCTGTAGTTTAAATCCTGGCAGGTAGGGGTGGTAGCTTTCACTGGGCAAGTCTCACACTTCAACTGCAGAACTTGCAGCTAGAATAAATTTTGAGACATTTTTGGACATGCCTTCTCAGCAGCTTGGAGTCTAGTGCTTGTTCACGTAACTCTCCAGTGGTCCTGCTTCTTCCCTCCTTGCCTCACCCTGATCTAAGAGTTGGCTGGAAAAGGAAATTTCCCCTGTTATTTAACTCTTTCTTAATTTTTCCTCTTTATTTCTGCAATTCCCCTAGTGCTCAACCTTGCTTACCCTGCTCCATTCCTTCCTCCTGAGGCAGTCCCAAACATCTCGGCTCAGCTCTGAGATAGCAACTACTTCCAAGGGGCGAAGCTTTGCAGAGAGGGAAGTGGTTTTACCCTTCACTGGGAATTAAACAGGCAGTTATAAGGACTAAAGTGTTTCTCTTCCTTGGCAGAGACCTACTGCTGAAATATCTAGTAGTCCAGTTTGTTTATCTGGCTACTGGCCTTTGAAGGATGTGCTGCCACAGAGTTGTCATGAGCTCTGCTCACCGGAGCAAATGAGAACAAATGAGAGGCAGAGAGATTATGGCCTGAGCAGCAGCAACCCTGCCAAAACCTGGCCTAATGTCCAATAGCTTTTAAACTGCCTAACGATTTAGACTAAGGGAGATGCCTCACAACAGGTACTGGCAAACAGCAGCTCTGCCTGATTCACCTTCCAAGGGCAGCTCTACAGACTGTATTTCCGAGGTGCTGCAGGCTCTGAGCAATAAAGCAAACAAAGCAATGCATTGTTCTCACCTTGTGGCACAGCATCACCTGCACAGAAGAATGGTGTGCCACCACCTGCAGAGGTGTTTCGTGGTGTAATGGTAAGGAGAGACAGAGACGGGAGCAAGAGGAAGGTGACGGCATCTAACACCCCTCCTGCATGGGGGTCCTGAGCAGGGGGGCAGACCGTGGCCAGGGGACATCAGCAGCTTTCAGTCAGTCTCTTGCTTCAGAGAAGTCTTCAGGCTGAATTGCAGCTTCATGAGAGGTGCCATCGCTTTTTCTAAGCCATCTCTGTGTGAGAGGGAGGGAAAGTAAAACCTAGAGAGAAGAAATTATAGCAGGATCAAAGCCTGCGGGAGGGAGACAGAGATCAGCTTCCCAAGGGAAATGCACAAAGGCAAAGAAAAGCTACAGAGCCAGATTCTGCAGAGAGGGTTGTTTACCTTGCATGAAGATCCCTTTGTGACAGAGGTTATTTCCAAACCATTCTATAAATTTCCTGTATAGTTATCTCCCCGAAATGGAGAGTTATATTCATCTGTATTAAGCAGATAAAACCAAGGTGCAGGAAGGGGACTGGCTCGTCCAGGGCCACGTGGCATGACAGTGTTGAGATAGGGTCTGGCTCCCTGCTAGTACCCTGAGTGGCCAAGGTGACACAGAGCTCTTGTTTTATTCCGTGGGAAGATTAAGTTTACTAATTGTATTTCTGTCACAAGGACTGTAACTGGCTGCATCTCTTCGGTGTCTTCCACATATTTTTAAACAAGAAAAAGTATTTATAAGGCAACTATAAAACCAGAATTCCCTGGGTGAGGCAGGAAGCTCAGACTCTTATATGTCTTTTTAGAGGCTATTTCTCCAGAAAGTGTAACACAAAGTGAGTTGGCCTCAAAGAAAAGAACTTTTATTTTAAACAGTTACATTGTCTTTCAAATCCACCTTCCCTCCCAGTGAGAGGGGATCAAAGGGACACAGTTAGCTAAGTGTCTGAAACAGATGAATTCAGGCAGGTTGAAAGTTTTTTAAAATGCCTCATTATTTTAGTATAAGTCCTCAAAGCAATCTCAAGAAAAACAAGAGGAAACCTACGTCAACCCTTAAAGCTTGATGGAAGAAAACATGACAGAATACTCATTGGTTTCTTAGAGACATCGAGAGAGAAATCAGGCTGTTCACACAAAATTTACCTCTTTGGTTAGTAAGTCAAAATACCCTGTTTCCTACCTCTTCCTCAGCCTAGGGGGTCATGGCTTTGTCATTGAACATGGGATGCCAGGGAAATAAAGGACTGGGAACTGATAGGAAGGGAATGACCCTTTCTGAGTATGGCATAGAGAGCCTGGAAGGAAAGAGAAAAGAGGAATTACCAAACTGTGCTAGGTCAGCCAAACAGTTTTTATTTTGATGGTACATGCTGAGAATCACCAAAAAAAGTTTTTTCTATTCCCACAGCACCCTTCTTCTGTACCTAAAGAAAGGAAAAAAATATTAGAAAAGAACCAAACTTTAACTTCACATGGTCATCTAATCTTAGACAGGTGAAGGTGATGAAATACCTAATAAGCATCCTTTCAGGAGACCTGAGCATCTGCCATTGTCCAGTAACCTTTTCCAATATTCTTGAAAGACAGACCTGTATTAATCCTCCTCCACCCTCATTTACTCTTCCTGTGACAGTCCTGTCTCAAAGCATTCTGAAAAGGGCCGGGAGAAAGAGAGGAAAGAAATGTATCTTTTCTTTTTTTTTGCTGGTTGGTGATCACCTCATTTTCACCCTACAAATGAGTCATCACTTTAAAACTGGATTCACTGTTCACTTGCTGGTGTTGCTCAGAAACCAATTTTCTTAAGTCTTCCATTTTTTCAGCGTGCTGGTAGATAAACATGAAAGTGAGTAATAAGTCTGCAAACACTGCTGGTAAAACAAGGGGTAGGTTGCATTAGTGTATGACGGTGTAATTCCTGATGAGCTGAAATTTGGAGGAATCGTGTAGGATGGAAGATACAGATCCTAACAGCCGTGTCACTTCTCAATATTTGAGTCTATCCTCTGTGAACGACGGCAGTTTGCCACTGCCTTGCAAAAGCTTTTCCATCTGAAAAAGATGTAAACTAGAAAATCAGGAGCAACATTTGCTTTTTGTTCTGCAAAACTCTACCTTTGTAGAGCAGTGCTGGTCGGACAGGAAACACTCTACAAGGCTGCGTTGTGCCTGGGCCATGGGCGGACATCAGCACTCGGGCTGTGGGACCACTCTGTCAGCCAGCTGACGTGGCTACAGACTGACTTAACAAATGCCTTACCACAGAGAGAAAAATACGTAAATGAATAAAGCATGTTAGGACAAATGAAGTTCCTGGTTTGCTTGACCAGCCAACGTTTGTGTGAAAAATCTGCGTGCAATTTTATCACCACAGAAGCAATGGAAAAGGCAATCTTTATACCTTCTCTCTGACTCCTGTTGCCTTGGGGATGCTCATTCTATACCTGCCAAGCAAACAGTTTGATTAAGGAGTAAACTTGATAAAAAGTAAATAGCCTATTTAAGCATGTTAAACACAACCTGTCACCTACTTAGATGCTATTTAAACATAACCTATTGAAATATGTCTTCATTGAAGTCTATGCAGATCTTGTTTCATGCTGCATACCTTGCAAATGAAATGGTTTATAATGACAAAAATGAGGTGATAAAATATAAGAAAAACCATCAGCTTTGTTTAAAAATGCAATTAACAGTGACAGAGGGTTTCAAATATGTTGTATTGGCAGTCTGTGGGGTACAGTAATGTCTAAGAGAGAAGAAAATTCATTAACACAGCTCCGGGGTTGGACTAGATGATCTCTAAAGGTCCCTTCCAACTCCAATGGTTCTGTGATCCCCTTCATTTCACCATGTGCCTGAATTAGTTTTCTGTTTTATCTGACTTCAGAATGTGACTGAAAAAGGAAACAGAGACAGGATATAACTCATCTCAATCACTTCTCATTTTCTGACCTCACATTTCTGTATCATTCTGGTATAGACCAACAAGACAATTCTATTCTGCATTGCCTTGCACAGGCAGGGACTGTTCAGGTCTAACTTCAGAAAAGGTGACAAATTGGCAAGATTCAGAGGTGGCAGTGTGTCCTTGGGATAACTAGCAAAGCAGCCGGTGAGTTGGTGGGACTGTGTCCAGCTGTGGCACAGCCTTGCCATGAGATCTCAGTCAACCATTTGATTTGAATTTTGCCACTCATATTTTGTCCTGTACATTGAGGCCATAAGTTCTTTATGTTCTTGTTAGGGTCTGTGAGAGTATCTAATGCAGTGGTTTTGTCCAGAACAGTTAAATGCTGGTATGTCATTTTTAACGATGCCACACAAAAAACTCCAACAGCATCTCCTCCAAGCTAGGAATGAATGTGGCTTGGACCATGACTTATGATAATGCTGTGGATTCGAAATCGAAGTTTAAATGAAGAAGAAAACGTCTTTCCCTTGTCTTATGGCTCCTTGTGGGAGTCCAGACAACCAGATGGTCTTTGCTCTCTGCAAGTGTTGGTATGAGAACAGATAGGGGGATTTACTGCCATTTCCATTACCTGTTCCCAATGCAAAGAGGAAATGTTAGTAGTCTCTCCTCTTTGGTGGAGTGGTGATGCTTGATCTTCTGTTGAAGGAGAGAATGAAGGAGGAAAAATATGAAGAGAGGATGATCTGCTAGGATGTTGTCACTGGTAACAGCAGTCACCTTTTTCCTGTGGTCAACAGCTGGCATCATGAAGACAAATGACTTCAACTTGCAGTTTAAAGATCTTCTTTGTACTGGGCAAGAACATTTTAAAAAACCCACAAAAACCTCCAGAAGTTAAACAGTATTTGCAACTTCAGTTAATGTTTTCCAATTCCATTACAAAAGTAGTTGCTATGCATGAAAATGCAAGACACCTTTCATAATTTGACACCTAGAACTGGCTGGTGATGGATGTATTGTAGAAAATTTTAGTTGCAGGATTACACCAAAATCCTCTGTCATTCCAGTGAGAATGAGATCTACTGGGAGAATCCAGGAACTCCTGTCCTTAGAGGTCACTGACACTCAAAGAATGCAGATTTATTTTTTTTTCCACTGAACCTCCGAGACTTTTTAGTAAGGATAATAAGTGACAGTACCTATGATTCCACTTCATCCATAGCCATTTTCGCTTCTGGCACTATCTACTCAGTAGTACCTTGAGGTCAATATAAAATAGAGTCTGTGGAATTGCCATGGTGATAGCTCCAATTCCTCCCTTGTGGTTCCAGGTGACCTGGGAGGGCAGCTCTGGAAGGTACTTTTTAATTTACTGCTCAGCCTCATTTTCTACCCATGGAGTTTATAGGGAAGGTCACTTTTCACATCTCATTTCTTTAACCTCGTCCTTATTCTCTTTACTGAAAGTAAAACTAATGGGAGCAAATGATCAGGCGATGTGCAAAGGGAAAGAAGAGGAAACATTTTTGAGCAGCTGTGAATCGCCTCTTGTTTTAGATGTTGCTATTGAGTGCTTGTTGGAAAGCGTCTGTGGGAATGGGGACAAAGGCATGGGAAGTAGGACATGTGCTCAAAGGACATACATATGGAGTACTCTACTGCAAAGCAAAGCAGTCTCTACCATTAGCAGCTTAGCAGCTGGCTTTGATCTCTATAGAACAATGTATCTGTTGGTAATTAAACAGTGCTGTATGCAACCTAGCACTAGAGTGGAGCAGATCACAGTGGTGGGTCACCAGCTCCTTCCTAGATAAGACTGCTTCTGCAGGTGTGCTCTGAAATGTGTCTACAGGGAGCTGAGTGCACTAAGCACAGACCTGCACCTTTCTCCCTGAAACTGGGGCAAGCTGAAATCTTGGGGTTCAGCTCTGGGCTGCTCTGAGATCACTGTGATGTGGTAGGAGCCTTTCAAGTGAATGCTTAATCTCTGGTGTCTCATCCTGTGGGATGATCTCCAAGATCAGACTTGCTCACTTTGCTCACTCCTTGTAAGTACTCCCTGTAGAAAGCATCCTGTTAACTTCACCAGTGTGAATCATAAGAGCTACCATTGCCAGGCAGGCTGGGTTCGATGACCAGGACTCAGATTTCAAATGCTGTGATGTATGTTGATCTGGGGACTTGAAGAGAAGGGCTGGACCTCTCTTGGGAAGGAAAAGGATCAGTCAGAAGTGTCTGATACTTGGAACAGCCTGCAAAAAAGTTTAGGTGAGATTCCATCTTAATTCCTTTACCTCTGTACCCTCCCACATCTTTCCTTCAGCCTTACACACTTTTTCATGTCTGGGTTTATTAAAACTAGTCACCTTAATATTAAACTGTTTTCCAGAGCTGAAGGAGTTAATTGTTTGCACTGAGGAACACGCTTTCTTTTTTTTATTTTCTTTTTTATTTTTCAAACAACAGGGAATATCCTGAGAGTCACAGACTTGCTATTTAGCTGGTCCTAAGACCTGAGATTTAGGATGCCTTCAGTGCTGGGAGCAGTCAGAGGCATCACAAGGGCTACAGTGATAGATGGGCTTGGTTCTCAGGTTTGAGGTGAGACAGGGGTTATTTGAATCCTAACAGCACAAAAGGCATGGGAAAGAAACCCTAGTGCTTTAAGGGCTTTTATATGAGAAGGCAGAGCCTCAACAGGATAGTCTAGCTGGCCACGATGAGGATGATGTGCTCTGCAGATCAGGCGCTGGTCAGGAGTACTCACCAACTCTGTACTCTGCAAGTATTTCATTTAGGAAACAACCTGAAGCTGAAATGCAGGCAAAGGTGGATTATGTCAGTCTTCATTGCTGAATTGTTGCCCCCAGCCCAGGGCATTATTTTTCTTATAGTAAAACAACTGATCATTCTCATTTGAAAGGTCTTAGGCTGCATGCCAGGATTGGAGCTAATAGGGAGCTTTGGGGTGGGGATGGATGGGGCTGGCTGCCGCCTGGTGATGTTTATGTCTAT
Source organism: Actenoides lindsayi (assembly GCA_025331215.1). Classification (NCBI taxonomy): domain Eukaryota; kingdom Metazoa; phylum Chordata; class Aves; order Coraciiformes; family Alcedinidae; genus Actenoides; species Actenoides lindsayi. The sequence continues at coordinate 48,643 of WTSP01005436.1, read as the reverse complement.
GTACACACATTATTTCAGAGAGAGCACTAGCCATGGGCTCAGATTAAAAGTTACCACTGAAAAGCTCTAAAGCCATTTTCAAACGAGCAACATCATCTAAAAGGTCTTGCAGTCCCTGGGATGACTCGAGCAAACCTCCTCCCTCCCCCCTTTCCCTGTGTCGCTCACATCTCACCTTGACTGCAGGTGGCTGGATGTGATGGGTGCGAGGAGGAAGGGGACAGCCAAGGATGGCTGCTGTGACAGCAAGGGACCTGCTGGCAAGCAGGAGGGCTGCAGCCCCGGGGCTTCTCAGCAGCTCTCCCCAGCAGCTCTCCCCAGCTAAGAGGGCCGGGATCAGCTGCAGGATCCCAGCCCCTGCACCGCTGGTCCAGGGAGCTGCGGGGGTGTCCCTGCTGGGGTGCTGTCCCCCTCTCCCTCGGGCTGCGTGTGCTGCTCACTGCTCACTAACTTTCTGTCACAGTGGCAAGAAAGGCAATTTCTGTACAAACCCATGAAGTGACTTGAGGGACTGGTGATAGCGAAGCATCTCCTGGCGCTGCAAAAAGTGGGACAGTCTTCCTTTTCCTGTTAGATTTTTACCGTGAATGGATTTTGAAGACAAAAGCTGTAAGTCAGACCTTTTTCTTTCCTGTTTAGTATATAAAGATCTATGCTGTATGTGAGAGTCTGGTCTGTGCAGGATCCATTCCAGCGAAGGGAACTTGGCACATGTACTGCAGTATCATCCTCGTTCTGCAGTAGACGGTGCTGTAAGAAAATGAGATTCATTGTCTGCTCACAGCAGGAGCCTGTCCATCCATCTGCTACCTATCATTGTCTGTCTGTCCTAGAAATTTAAACAGCCACCTTCCTCTGTGCCTGTCACATAAAGGCAGTAATAATAGTAGCCTTTGACATGTCCAGCCCATCTCTCTCGCTCTTTGCAAGGCTTTGTTAAAAGCAGCGCTTTTCTGGTGGGGAGAAAGGAGAATAGGCAGAAACTGTGTTTGGATTGTCAACGATGCTTTTCAAGAAAAAGGTTTTTCACACAGGAAAGCCATCCAGGGCAGTTGGTTTTCTCTAGGAGGTCAGTCCTCACCTGGCCCTCTGGCCAGATAGCCCCTTCTCCCCAGCTCTCACAGGCAGCACTGTGGGCCTGGGGGTCTGCGCTGTGCTATGGCAGCAGAGCCTTTGTGAGTGCATGGTGTGTGTTTCACAGGGTGATATGCAGGTGTTGACATAGTCATGGCTTGATCTATGGACTTTTTAGAAAATTAGGACCCCCATTTCAGACTGGTGGCAGGAAAGGATCCGTTTCCAGCTCTGGCATGCTCAGGCCTGCCCAGTTCATGGAGTGGGCAGACAGCTATGCATCTCACAAGCTGGTGCCCACGTGTCGCAGTTGCTTTGGGCTTCAGCTACAGCCTGAAAGAGGTGGCTGCAGTAACCTGACTTGCAAAGGACAACTGGCAGTCATAGCCCTGATGGAAAAAGGGGTGTTCAATTGCCATCACCTATTCACGCCTGCATCTCTTTATGCCAGGACACATGGCAGGGTGAACCCACAATTTGACTTTATGCTTCCCATGGCAGGTACCGTATCCCACTTCACGGCTTGCTGGTAGGCTATGATTGGAGTGGAGTAGCAGCGTTGCAGTGGGGAGTGCCAGGGATGCCAGGGTATAGAAAAGAAGTGGGAGACCAGAACTTAAAAATGGAGGAAGGTAAACGTTTCCTTGGCATGCCCCAGTCTCTGTGGTGAATCCTCTCCTGGGCATGGATGTTTTCTCAGATTCTCATCTAAAATGACAGGGAGATGGGGGTGAAAAAACACAATTCAGAAATCAAGGCTTTCTGCTCATTGCCCTCAGCAGGGAGTCCTGCTGGACCCCAATGCTTCTTGGTGCTCCGACCCATATTGTCTACGAGCTTTGTAGGGAAAATGAGAAACTATCTTGGATGTGTCTCTGCAGCCTGACCTACTCCTGAGCACCACTGCTTCAGCCTTGCAGGGGTTCAACCTCAGCAGCTGTTCTTTATCTAAAAGCTAATTTCCTGGGTTGTTCTGACATTTTGGAAGTGGTTGCATCACTTGGAAGCGAGGCTTGTTGCTGAATTGCATAGGCACAGTGCTGGCAGCTTGCTCTCTCTCACTCCTAGCAGAGGCATGCAGAGAGGTACAGACTATGGGTTCCCCTGGGAGGTGACAGATGAGCCCTTCACTCAGTGTGCTTGCTGAGCTTTCTCTCTGAAACCTGGCAAGAAAACTTGCCAAAAATGCGGCATCATAGAACAGCTGCTAACTTCATGGGGAGACTTAGGTCGAAGGGGTCTCTTGGGTTTGACTACTGTGGTCTTGGAGCTTTAGACACACAACGAGACTCGGGACTCCTGGCTTTACATCCTGTAAATTCCTGGCCTGTAGGACTTGTAAGAGGCATTCCATCTCTTTTTACCACTTACAAATAAAATATGTGAATTAAAAGAGTAGTAGAAGATCTAGGAGGAATTACTATGTTGGCTAACAAGTAAACAGTTCATCTAGAAAACTAAAGATTGAAGAGGTTAGAGAGACTTTGTCTGGCAGTGCACATATCATGATAAATACTGCCTGAATATTTAAAAAAAAAAATAAATTCCCAGCCCATAAAGCTTATTAAAACTAGAGACATTGATACAGGAGGCCTGGTTTCCTTTATGAGGTGGTTAATTCTTGGAGTTGCTAAACAGCACTAAATAAAACTGAAATGTTTAGGCAGTTTGGAGCTACAATTTCAGTCCCAAGGTTCTGAGAACAGTGTAGAATAATGCCAGGTTTTTTTCAGTTTGCTTTAAAGAAACACATCAGTAATACACTGCACAGTGGCAAAGTGATGGTGAGAACATCTATCAGATGGGATAAGAAACATGATGATCTCAGCTGATACTCTTATAGTTGGTGAGGTCTTTCTCCACAGAAAATTTCATTTAGCCCCTGTGAGGAACAGCTCATCAATAAACAGGCTTGCAGCTTGGCTCTGGCTCCAGTTTTCAAAAGGGCTTCTGAGATGGTTCTGTAGACCAAAATGGGCATGAGGAATTGCACACCACAAACAGCTGTGGGCAGGCACAGTATAACACTTCATGGTAGGTCAAGAAGATGCACTTCTGCAGCCGGAGGCCCTTCTGGGCACTGCTTTACATCCTGGAGAAAAGCTTCATACGGAGACAGTCTTGCAGCGAGTAAAGCTGCTTTTGGTGTCTTGGAGCCAAAAAACCTCACTGGCTTTGATGTTTCAGCTTTCACTTCTCAAGTAATGTATAACTGTCTGCACAAGACCTTTCTTCATTTGCTACTTACCTTTGGAAGATGCAGTTCTGTGACAGATCCTGCTCTAGGTGACATATTGGCCAAGGCTTGAATTCATTTTGTAAGATTCAACTGTTCTTTGTGACATCCTTTGGACAGGTTCAATTCCTAGGCTACCAAATGTGTTCCAGTGACCTTCTCCATAGCAACCAGTGAAAAAGTGGATCATTTTTTATTGCTGGAAACCACAGGACATTGTGCACCTGGGAGTCAATACAGATTTCTCTTGTTTAAGCACTAAGACAAAAGCTTTGCAAGGATTAGTCGTTTCAACTGCCAAATGAAAACTGCTTGAAAAAATATATTAAGGACATTTGAAGAGTTTGGGTAATAAAATAAAACATTTCATAAATAAAACTTTGCAGTTCTGTAATGTCTTTCAGCAGTGGAGATTTACCATCAGGGTGCTTCCTGGATATTACAAAGAAGGGTTTACTAGAAATACAATAGATAATAAATTCAAGAGATTAAATCTCATCCCCGTGTACCTGTGTTAATAAAAGATCCCAATAATACTCCTGAAACACAGGAAGAATAAAAGATAATAGCAGAGGTATGCAGTGGAAATAAGATGTTGTGAGTAACTAAGCTAATCAGTGGGTTAATGCATGACCAGTGTGAGCAGAGCCCTTTTGGCAGCCCACGCAGATCTCAGCAGAGCTCACTGTTGTATATTGAGAATAAACCCGACCTTCATATGGAAGGCTCCAAAATGTCTGAATGATCTTCTCTGAAGTATTTTGCACAAAATAAATTCCATCATTAATAAATGGACCACGTTTTCCATTCTGGTGAATCCAACTCATCTTCTGGAAACCCACAGACCAAGGAGCAGTATAATTTCCAGAACAGAAGGAGGAAACTGGGACTGCATTATACTGGTACCTGTTACCTCAATATGCAGAAGGTAGGGGTAGATCCAGAGCAATATTAATCTTTCTGGGGAATTTGACATCAGAAAAAGTGAAGCTACCTTAGCGAACGTAGATACCTAGATCAAATGTATTGTCTACAAGAGCTGTTAGAGAATAAAAAGCTCATGCTTTGGCCTCTAGCAGCCTTTATCCCTTGTTTGTTGATTCCTCACCCCATAAGTCAACTGGAGATTGCTCTGCTGGTTTCTGACAACACATGCTTTCTTAGTAGCCTGTTTTTTCTGGAGCTTTCAGGCATTTGTGATATGCTTCTATTCTTAACAATGCAATATATAGAACTGGAATGGGTGTCTTCCCAAATTAATCCCTGAAATCACTGCTGGGTTTTTCTTCATTTTCTTCTGTGTCCTCTTGGATAGATTGTGCCTAAAAGAAGGGCGTGTGCACATGTACATACACACATGTATATACAGATTCACAGACACATATATAAAAACCAATCTGGCCAAATGCAAGTTTTAAAAAAGCATCAGGTCTATTACTCAGAGATCACAAGAGGATTGAAATTATAAGGCTTTTTTAAACATATGTTATTTTGGGTTGAATGTATACTTGCTTCAAACTGCTCTGTGCAACCACAGAAATGAAAAAAAGTACTTCAAGAAAATGAAAGCTGGAAATTTTTAAACCGGATAGTTCTAGTAGCTGAGGCTGTAAGGCATATTGAGAAGTCTTGGGACTTACATGATGTGGCAAATTTGACAAGGGTGAATATGAAATAGATTTGCAGAATGCAGTTGTTTGACCCTGGTTATCTGTTGGCTGGCAATATGCAAATTCCCCTGTATGGCTACCAGCTGGCTCTATTTCTAATGTCTCTGTTTTATTCTGTTTATTATCTCCCAGTTCTTGTGTAATGGAACAGATGAAAGATGTCAAGTTTTCTGCTTTTGAAAGACACATCTGCAAGGGTGATTCACTGATGAACAAACCGGGATAGCCTGGAACAAAACAGGACCTGAGCACTGAGATATCACTGGGGTCTGACTGCAGACATTGTGTTACATCAGCTCTTTAGAGGAATATGGGAAACTCAGGCAAACATGGGCCACAGGACACAAGGAGAGAAATATGATTTCAAAGCAAGGGTGTCTGCGGTTAGTATCGGTTGTCAAACATTGGAAAAAACCTAATCAAGCATGTAGAGAGAGACTCTGAGATCTGGCACTTAGGAGGTATTTGCTTCGTGACTCTTAGTGGTAGAGAGAGGATCCCAGTGCTCTGCGAGATGCTCACATCAACCCAGAGAACCTCCCCACTGTAGCGAGGAAATCAGATCACAGGCATTGTTGAGGAGAGTCTTACTTTGAATCAGGACTTTTTTTTTTTTTGTGGCAGGTAATGGGGAACTGGGCTTAGAAACCTCCAAATAAGTTAGAGGTCTCTGAAGGGCTAGGAAAAAGTAAGGTTAAGCCACTGGTGAACAGGAGGAATCAAGGGCTGTCTTAGGGTATCTAGTCCTAGTTCTGCAAAGCAGGAAGAGCAGTTTCCAGAAAAGATGCCTTAGAGAACAGGCTGGGGCTGGGCAGCACACCTATGCTTCCCAAAGAGGGCAAGGAGACCCAAGCCCTACTACCACCAAGGTGGCACCTTGGGCTCCCAGCCTATGACAAAGGCTCTGTGGGTGACTTGGCTGTGCCAGTCCCACACAGGCTCTGCTTGTTCAGAAGGCTCCTGCAGAGCCAGAGTGCAGTGGTGCTGAAAGCACCAGCTCGCTATGAATATGTAAGTAGCTCAGTGCATTCAATTAGCAGAAAATTTGGTTTGTCTCTTTGCTGAACAATTGCAATGTGGAGAAATTTAATTTTATGGTGTTTGAGATCCTTTTGTGTGCAATGACAAACTAAGGAAACTCCAGCAGTACAGTTATCTGTCAAGGAGCTATTTTACAATTTCTTCTACTATATAAATGACAAAGTGAAAAATTCCCTTATTAGTTTAGATGGCAACAGTTCTCTTCCACTAACAGTAATGGATTGAAATTAGTTGTACAGTCCTTGCACTGCCTGGTCATGACGGAAGGTCTCCCTCTCAATTAAGAGCAGGTAATTTCATAAAAAGCCACATCTCCACGTGTCAGGATAGTCAGCTGCTGGCTGGCCCCTGTTGCTAGCAGACAGAAGGATGCAAGTTGCATTTGGTGGGGTGATTTGTTCTCCTGTCTCTGTTTCCAAAACATTGATTAGGAGAGCTTCAGTTCCAGTGAAAGAAATATGAAGTGAAAGGCCTCAGGTGGGGTGGGATGTCCAAGGGAGCTGAAGATGCAGCAAAATTTTCCCATTTGTCTGGTTCAGCTATTCTGTCTTCTGCCCGGTAGTTCTGGAAGAAAATAAACCCTTTTGCTCCACCTCCAGCAAATCATATAGTAGGTATGAAGAAACAGCTTTCTTTTGTGCAGTTCATGCCATTAATGTCTCCTGAAGTTACTACTGAAGTTATTGGTACTGACTACCTTCCTCAGCACTTTTATTGGTTATTGTTAAAGACTAGATGATGTTTTTTGTTTACCTTTTTCAATACTATTGCAGCAGGTGTGGTGCACCCAGGTGAGGGAGCGATGAGGAGACCGGAAGCTTTTCCCAGCACTTTGTAAGTTGTTTTTGTAAGTAAGAGATATTACCCTGGATACCAGCATCTAAAAGGACAAATGGTTTCATTTTTCTTCCCTAGTAGCAGTGTGTACAGAAAAGAGCTCTGATCAGCACTAATGGGTTCTCCTTCCTGGAAACCTTACCTTAAAGACAAGGCCATGAACATCAATCCAGCCTGCAAAGTTTGGATTTAAAGTCTGCTGTGTGGGTCCTAAGTTTGGGCTTTTTTTCTTATTCTCGATGGACTATTCTCAAAAGTTTGTCCTCAGAAGCTGTTTCACATTTCAGCTTCCCCTGATGCAGCAGTCATGCAGAGCTGGTGTCCATCCACAACTGAAGAAAGGGATGGGGGATCAGTGGGCTGTGCCCTGGAGGTGACATTTGCAGGAGATGGGGAAAGACATCAGAAAAACTCTGCGGGGAACATCTGTGTAGGTGGAGTTTGTTCTCACTCTGATATCCAGCATTTAGAAACACTATTCCAATATTCCAAAGACAGTTTGTACAGAAATACAAGCAAGAAAAACCTGCCTCAAGCTTAAACTTTTTTTAAAAGGAGGTCAGAGGTGATGTTCTCAGAGTTGAAATGGAAAAGAGGTTTTTGAGAACAAAAGCATCACTAACTGAGCAGATGTAATATTTGGCGACTGGAATCTAAAGACATAAATTCATGGTTAAATGAAAAATGTAATCTCTCAGGGAGGGCAATTCGAAACATATCTAAGATGAGAGGAGTCTTATGTCTTGCAAGTTTTACATTGGCTCAGTTATGAGACACTGTCTGGTCATGGATATTCTGAGTGATTTTCCCTTCTTGCTGAGATGAAGGTTGTGGCAGATGATCACAACAGCTACTTCTGGCCTGGAAGTTTTTTGCTGGTATGGTTTATAGTGCAATGATGCTGTGGAGAGGTCTTTGAGTCTCAACAGAGCACTTCTGCCAAACAGGGAATGTATTTTAAATATGCACTGAAGAGCAACGAAGGTGTCTTGTTGGCAGTGCCTGATATATTAGTCTTTGATAAGGGATGCAGATCCTTTAAATTATTTAGATGAAAAGGGACGTTTAGTTTGTCTGAATGTCAGATCTCCTGGGTGAGAGCAACCAATTTATTTATAAAAAGAACTGCACTTAGTGTGTCTAGAGGGAATATTGATTAAAGGAAATGTCAGAAAGGAGATACAACCCAGGACAGGATGGGAGATGACCGGCAGATTACAAAAGGGAACAAATGATGTATTCCAAATAATGAGTGGAGATGAAGGAAACTCTGTCAGTTGTATCTCAGACATGTTGCGCATTTCCTTCAGAGATGTGACACACTTAAGTGATGAATGGGGAAGGTTCAGAGCTGTGAGGGCTCTTTGCAAAGTAGCCACAAGAACCTCCCCAAGCCAGGCTTCAGTGCTTGTGGGAAGACCTGTTCTTGAGAAGCAAGATGTGGTTCAATGTGGGGTTAGGCTGTGATGGAATGCAAAAGAGAGGAAAATGTGAGGATGAAGAATATATGCCATGATATTTTTGAGAAACTGGGCCAGGCTATGAATCTAACATGCATGACTGCTCTAACTGTAGGCTCTAAGGATCTTGCCTCTGAGGATCTCAAAAGTCATTGTTTTTACCTTTCCCACACCTTCCTGGACAGGCTGGGAAGTGATGTCATCCTGGGGACCTGGATGGGGAGCTGTGGCATAAAATGACTTGCTCCATGTCATCCAGCTGATTTTCTGAGCTGTGAGTTAGACCCCAGGTAATCCAACCAGAAGTTGACACTGGTGCTATTGAGTTGTGAGAAATGGGAATTTCTGCTAGTTTCAGGTATGCTTGTTATACCTTTTGGACATCACTGGTTAATCACCTTTCTTCTAATAGGGACATATGGCTCATCATTGAGAAGGCGGCTTCACATGTTTGCTCATTTTTTCTTTCCCATATACCTCAATCTCTGAAATTTTAGAATTCTACGGAGTATTTTTCTTGACAGTTTGATAGAAGTCTTAATTTTCAAGCAACCATACAGACGGTCAAACTTGGCACCTTTTACATAGCTGAAATTTAAGATTTTTTAGTGGAGGAGGGACATTTTCCGTCTGGAATTTCCCATTTAGTTCCCTTTTCAGCCAGTTCTAGGCATTTCTCAATTTTCACTGCATGGAAGCCATATTTGTAAAAATATTCCTATGTGAATATTCTTTCAGGAAAATAAATTTTTCCTTCATGAGGACTCCATCCAATGATGTCCTGAAGGTGCCAAGAAAATCATGACCCTTTGGTTTCCTGGAGGAATAACTGCAAAGCAGAGACATTAGTCTGTTAACTGGCATAACTTTTATCTCTGTTGCCTTTTCTATGGATTTGTGGTCCTGGAAGTTTTTATGATCCTGTGTATCACTTATACAATTTTACAGTAACAGTGTGATTTACTGAGCCTACTTCTTCTGCAGAGCACCACCTGTTCCTGCATGCCACAGGAGAGAGTAATCTTTATGTGAATTACTTTGGAGGTTTTCAAGCTGTGGTCCATGGCACCCTGTTGATCTACGGATTAGGTTTTACAAGCCCCTGGAAAATAATTTGGAAAAACAAAAGCTTCCCATCTGTAGACTGAAATTTGTGGACCCAGGGGGGCACATTTCCATCTGAACATTTTTAGGAGTTACTGACATAAGGAATTTGGAAACTTTTCATGCAGAGTGATCAAAATGGAAGTTTAGAAAAACTGGTTTAGAATTGCAGAAGACTTGCTAGAAAACTTCTAACCCCCAAGTTGGGGAAAGTTCTCGTTTACATGTCTAGTAGAGCCAGGATGACTGTTGTGTATTGGTGGCTTAATGAGTAAAAGTAAGTGTAGAAGTAGTTACATTTTTCTCCTAAAATCTCTTTAAAAATTTTAATAACTACCCCTTGATAAACAGGAATGATGGATGAAATAGCTTCTGAGAACAAGGCCTGATTGCCCAGAGCTTGTGATCAATTCTAAATAGCTTCTGTTAAAAAAAAAAAATCAAACAAGCAATTGGCCTCAAAGAAAGAAAATTGACAACACTTTGTTGCTGCTGAATCTTTTACTCAATTGGTTTACTGGTTATAGATAAGATCCTACTGTAAGTTAAGTCAGATATTTATTTAAGGGACTGGAACTTAAAAATTAAAAAAAGAAAAAAGAAAAATGAAAAATGAAAAATGAAAAAGAAAAAAAAAAACCAAACAGAGCTGAAAGACTCTTACAGAACTACTTCTTTCACCTCCCAGAACTCCTGAGGCAGGCCATGTCACCAGTGTCCATGCACGCTGGGTAAAGTATATGCAGATACACTGTCATGACTGTCTATGATGTGAGGTAAGCTCACAGCACCTGAAATATAATTACTGGAGCATGTTTGAGATGGAATATAGGCATTTGCTGTCATGTGGAATGGTACATTGCACACAGTGATACTTTCAGTGATTAACATGTAAGACATAATGTGTCTATGCACATAATCAATCTGCATTTGTGAATAGAAACATATTCTCAGCTTTGGATTATTATTTTTTTCCTATGTTTTAGTATAAATCTTCAATAGCTCAAGAGATCTAATTCTGATCTTAGTGATTGAGTATGAGTTTGCTCTACAGATGTTTATGGAGTTACTCTGTTTTTATATCATTTTGACATAAGAATCAATTACAGTGAAATTGCTTTGTGTGTGTTTCCTGTTATCTGCAGGGTATATTTTCAGTGAATAATATCATATCCAAACTAGGTGGAATACCAGAAGCAGACAAGCACATTTCTAAACAGGATAAATGAGCCCTGGTGAAACACTGAGCTAACATTACATTCCTGCTTATATCCAGCTAATTCACTGCATCGTACAATATATCTCTGGATGTATGATGAGATTCTTGAAGACATACATAGAAGCAATTCAATGGGTAATGTACACGAATTTTAAGCAGAGTCTGAGTGCTTAACTGTTATTAAGACCTTTGAAAATTGCCTTTGATATTCTGAACAAAAAGTCAAAGAGGGTATTTTTACTTTTGATTAAAAATTGACAGAGCAGGTGTAAAGATATATTGCTGTTAGCTGAAGGGGAAACATTTGCCAACAAAGCCTACAAAGTCTTCCTCTGTTTTTTTTTTTTTATTTATTATTCATCTTAAAGGTTGTAAGAAGAGATGGATAGAGGATGAATGTGTCACTTCATTACCTGAAGTTAATCAGATTGCCCTATTCTCCTCACCTTGAGGAAAGCCTGTTAGTTAGCAATGCCAGGAGGGGACCTGGGACCTTTGCTTTTCTATTCCTGAGCCTCTGTAACATGGTGCTTAAATATCTGCTTCAATCATCAAAAACCCCACGAAAACCACCTTGATGAAAGTGGTGGGGGGAAAGGCAGGGAAAGGAATACCAATCTCCTTATTTTGCCCTTCTGAGGTAGAAGCTTTGCAAATCAGCTGGACAAGCTATTGGATTTGTGACTTCCCGGGAGACTAGGGGGGAGCTGGCAGCTGATTTGGAATATCATTAAAAGGGGATTGTGTTGTGGTGTCACATATGGGCCTGGGAGGATAACCTTGTGAGAAAGGCATTGAAGCAGACAGGGTTGGTGTGGCTCATGTGAGAATGGCATGACTCCAGGAGGGAGAACTGTCATAGGAGTCATAACAGGCTGACAGTTTGGCACTGACCTACACATCTGAGAAGGGTTCAAGACCCTTTGATGTGAGATAGCATGTACTCAGAAGGTGTCATCCTTATGATGGTCTAAATCCTGAGGTAAGCAGGTTTATGCTTTCTAAAATGCTTGTCTTACAGCAGCCATTAGAACCTGGGACTTCTTATCATTAAAAACTTCCATCCTTTCTTTGGATTTGACTTCATTTGTGGACTGCACAGCTGTCATGACATCTACCAAAACTGACTCTTCTATAAAAACATACCAGGATGTATGCCTTGGTCCCTCTTCACCTTGCTTCAATCCTTAAGTCAGAGCCATACTGGTTTTCTCTATCTGTCTACCAACATCTGAATTATACTTACACATATGTCATTTTTCCCCACATGGAAATTTTTGATATAGACAATGTACCACCTGCCTCTCCAGTGCCTGTGTGCTGAGATGAACACCTCCAACTCTCTCTGGGAACACTGGGTTTGTACACATAGTCCCCACATGCAATGTGGAAATCCAACAAGGAGTCAAAGTCTGAGCAAAGATTTTCTTTTTCACCAATACTTTATTCTTAGAAAGTACCAAGGGAGTTATACATATGTTTGTGGGGGAAATAACCAGTCTTGAACACCTTTCACCCTGCCTCTAAAGATGAAGAAGCTACCACCTGATTTTGCTTCTGTCTGGTTTAATATTTAAGGGTGTTGATGGATTGACCCTTATCAAACAGTTTGTAAAGCTGGTTTTTGCTCTGATTCTGCCATGTGCCTTCAAAAAGTAAATTTCAGCTTCCTCCTTGTTTTTGTGGAAATATGGGTGGCTGGGAGGTGAGTAGCTTTGTAGTGGAGAGTCCATCTCAGCACTTCAAGCATGCAACACCCAGAATAGATGAATGGTACCTGGCCTAGTAGATGAATAGTATCAGGTAGTACCTGGTGACCATGTTTTCACAGTCTAACATGATCGGTTAAGGACATTAAAAAAAATCACGTGCTCCATCTGCTATCAAGATGTCAGCCAAAGCCTAGCATGGATATAGGTATGTTGATGAGGAAGAGATTCCACCAGCTGTTTTGTGGGGAACTGGTTTAATTAATCAGTGATGTGGCATTCCTGCTCAGGCTTAGGGTCAGCAGTGCTGTGAAGGTGAGGGCTCCTTTAACCTTCAGCAGAGGTCAGCCCAGGACAGAACTGTTACATCCTGTCAAAGCAGTGAAATGGGATTTTCTCCATCTTTTACTGGATCTCATTGGTGTTTGTAAGGACAAGGCCTTATTCTGTTGAGACCTCAATCCAGGCCTTGCATCTAGTACTAAATTAATATTTTAATAGCTTCTTTTGTTATAAATATCTGATCTAAAGGCAATATATTCATCTTAGCTGCTCCTTACTACAGAAAAATAGGTTAGTGATCTCTTGAGAGGTCCTTACTTGTCTCTTCTACTCTTGACCAACCACTTCTCTTTTCTACTGAACGTGGTTGCAGCTGACAACATTTATCTGGAAAGGAATAAAGCAAGCCTGAAGGGACAGAGCAGGCAGTTCTCATTTGCATTCTTCATAGCAGTCCTCTGTCTGATTTTTGTGCTCTGAAGGAAGGCATAGGCACTGAATACAACAGAAGCAGGGAACTGCAAAGTGTTACCTCTGCTCCCAAATCCTTCTCCCTACCTGATGAGAGAAGTGCTTCAGCCAGCAGAGCCATGAAGAGCTGGTTCTTTAAACACATCTCACAGCTCTGGTCAGAGCAGTGGATCTCTGCAGGGAAATGCTGGTATCAAGTCCCTTGAGGATATCTTATTCCTGTCAGTTGGCACCTTCTGGTGACTACTTCAAAACCAACCTGTTCAGTTTTAAATAAAGAAAATCCCAGGAAAAAAAAGGCATAGGACAGGAAAACACCTATTCTGCAGCCCCTGAAGTGATTTCACTTGTTTTCCTTTATCCCTTTTATGGGACAAAAAGTCTATACCGGCAAGGATTAGAAGAAGAAAATGAGAAGCTACATTTGGTGGTGGTGATACTGGTCATTTTGACATGAGATAGCAAAAAAAACCCAACAACTAAACAACCTGGCAGAGTAACTTGTGAAGATTTGGGAGAGATGAGAAAAGAAGGAGTCAATCCTAGAGCAGGGACCAAAGACATGGCACAATCAGACAAGCCTGGTCTGGCTTCAAGGTTTAGCCGAAAACATTTTGCATGTATCCCTCTAGCTATGTTCATCCTTTATCACTTGCCTGGTAGAACTTGGGCCCCTCTAAGACAGTATGTTTTTAAACTAGTCTGGGAAAAAAGCGGGGGCTGAGTTTCTCCCATTATTCACTAGAAGGTCTTATGTCTGGAGCTCCTGCCCATGTGTAGATGTCATTTAATATCTGTAGGGTGTCCGCAGGGCTTTCTGGTTGCAGACACGCCTGGATCTCCTTGCAGCCACTGGCATGGGCCAAACCCTCCTGCTGCTGCTATGTTTGGTGATCATAGGGTGCCAGAACTGAAAAGCAGGGGTAGCCAATGGGGAAAGCATAGGTCTAAAGCAGCGTGAAGCCATGAGGATGGACAGTAAATAATATGGCAACACTCCTCAAATCACACTTTTGAGATCCTCAGCACTGCACCCAGGGCTAACTCCCCACTCCTCTTGAGATCTGGGAAGCAGAAGGACCAGGTGGACAGTAGATATCCCTAGGCAGATATAGTAAATATCTCTCAGCCAGAAGCAGTGTGTCAGGACAGGATGTGAAGATTAATTGAATGAATATCAGAAACTGGAATGTTTTAATCAAAGTCAGTTGTTTATAGCTAATTTAAGAGCCTCTCATTAATTGTCTAGTCTGGGACAATGCCAGAGTATGAGAACTTAATGGTTCCCTCTATAAATATCCTATCCAAAAAACAATTAAGAGGCTGTTAGTAGGTATAGAGAACAATAAATAATTAAGGCTGTTGATTTCAGTGCTTCAGAATTGACAGCTGGAAATGGAGTGTTTGCAAGCTGAGTGAACTGCTATCTTTAAAAGACATGCATATCCCCTATGCAGATTAATTCCAGGCTATTTGCATATTTTGCCTTGAAAAGTAATCCGAACAGAGTCAAATATGATGCTCATTTCAAAAATCTTCTGAGGTGGAAGGAGTAGAAAGTGGCTGCTGCTGCTACCTTTCACAAATACCAGTACCCTCAGACCGCTTTGTAGATGACATGCCTATGAATCTCTCAGCAAACAATGAAGAAGGACTGTGCAGCAGTGACATGAGCAGGTGTCTACAGTACTGAGGGATTACAGGAAGTTTAGATAAGATGTCAAGGAATAATTTCACTCACTGTCTTGCACACTGTAATTTTAGGCAAGTACAGTATAATTACTGGACAAATATTGCCAACTAAAAAATGTCTATTACATTTCTTTAATTTAAAAAAGCAATTACTTGTAGCACTTCTTATGAACCTTTCATACTCATCTCCTGCTTTACTGGCAATAAAGTTTTACTGACACAAAATTTTCAGTAAAGTAAATTTTAGAGTTACACATACTACTAAACTGAAATAAAAATTTCCATAAGGGTGGTTGTCATCCTCTTTCTGTAAGACACAGAAACCACACTGTGAGCTGTTCTGTCTAGTTGCTACAAAGCAGCAAATCAGATTTTTATGGATTTCAAACCCTCATGGTTACCTGCTTGCAAGTTAACCATAAACCACACACCAAGAGACAAAATATTTTAACAGATACAATGAATACAATTGAATAGTAACTATATATGGAACAATAAATACCAGATCATAAATAGCCCTTGAGAAGGAAAAGTATCAAAAGCCACACGATAATTATTGCAATTTATTTATTCAGTCTGTGAATGATTAATGTGGTTGGAATTTGGAGAAGACATGAGGGATTCATTTGTTTATGAGAAGACTTGCAGTGGTGATTATGGCTTTGACACTGGAGTAAGTTGGTCCTCTTAGGTAAATGCTGCTTTATCAGACTTACTCTTTAGTATTTAAAATGGCCTAAGAATAATGCAAAAAAATGTAAAAGGCAATTGGCACATTGCATTCAGAAGGCTAGAAGGATAAAACCTCTTTTCTTGCCAAAAGTGCCAGGAAGTCCTTACTGACCACTAACGCCAAAGAGGCTTACAATGATCTCATTTTCCCATTTACTCCCATACTCACAGAGTTCAGCTGATATTTAGGGAACCACTTATGAAGTATAGTGTTAGAAATGAGCAATGTATGTAAATCCGGTCCAAAAAGGAAACATCAGTGGCAAAGCCCTATGTTGTTGCATCACAAATGGTCCAAAATTAAAGCCAATTCATTCTGGGAGAAAAATCCTTATAACTGGATGGGGTTTTTGCTTGTGTTGGAGGAAAAGAAAACACACAAGTTTATCTTCTGAGTTTTTTGTGGCTATCCCACCTCCCATGAATGGTGATTTCAGTTTTGTATAAAAGGATATCCTACACATCAGAGAAAGTTAGCTGGATTGTCTGACCTGTCCTGATTTATCTAGTTATTCTCAGGGAAAACTGGCATCTATGAAGATAGCACACTGAGGTATTCCAGTGGCAGGAGCCCCTCAATCCATCACCAGGAATGGCAAAGCCCAATCCTTGCCTGGACTCTAGGATCCAAATATTTGCATATCTTTCCACTGAAAAGCAAGGTATAATATCTGTTTATCTCAGATCTCTAAGTTTAAATACTTAAATTGAAGTAATCTCAGTCTAGCAGTAGACATGTTCCAAACCAGAAATGGGATGAAAGGGCTGCCTTTCTTTTTCAGGAAAACTTCAATGAAAGAAAAATAATTGCCTATAAAAGCTGACAAAATGATTTGAAATGCTGCAATTTCAAATCTGTTGAGCAATTCCTTTCTGAAAGACTGAGTAGGTCAGAATTACAGATGTGGGAATATCTTCTCTCAATAAAGTTCTCCCTATTCTTCAAGACCCTGTGTATGCACACTTACATATTCAATTTGCAGTGGAGTTTAATTTACATGTTTAATGATCCAGAAACACAAGAACACAGCTATAGGCAGATAGAAAGTTTGGCAATATTCACAAAATAAAGAATGCTTAATCAATCAGATTCCTTGGGCATAAGAAAAGGGAAGAAAATAGACAGGCAATAAGCGTTGATTCAGAAGCGGAGTATAGACCACTCTGAGAGTAGATAATCAGCCAAAAGGATAAGTGACAGTCCAAGTAATGTCTGAAAAGCAATTGTCATGTTCAAACCTTGTATCTGTTGCGGGTTTTCAGTATAACAAGGACTCTCAACCTTTCTGTGCCTCAGTTGCCCAATTTGAAATGGAAATAATTTCATTTTTCATTTATCATATCTGCTTCAAGCCTTATTTCAGGAGTTTTGTCACGTGGTTGGTGTCTTTAGACCATAATGCAACTATGGCTCAAACAACTTGATACAAAGCCTTGCACAAATCTGTTGTTTTCTGGCTAATTTTGCAGTGATGCAAAGCCATTAGAAGTTTAGCAGTGCATCCTACAAAAAGACAGCTATAATACATTGCGTAAGACATGATGCTGGAGAGAGCTGGACTACAAAGAACTCTCTGAGTGGGTTGTTCCAATTACGTGATCAAGGAGGGAGGAGTCATACTACATCTCCTAAATGAGGTCTACAGCAAGGACATGTTCACAGAGCAGATCAGCATGTGTCGAGTGTGTAGCCCAAGCTGATTTTTATTTGCTTAAGAAATTTTCAGAAATAAACATAAGGAAGGAAGAAGACTTTTGGATGGTGATCTGAGTTGTTTACTAGATGGCTATAGATGGTGAGTGAGAATACAGTATTGCTGCCCATTGCAAGAGTAATTTTTCTTCATTTTCCCATTTGACTGAGGAAGAATTTAAGCTTTTATTTATTTTGTAGCCTTCAAGACTGGGGAGAGGAGTTTTTAAGAGAGAGTTCTAAAAGCTAAAAAAACCCCAGGTAAATACTAAAATGGACTGTTTACTATTGTGATAGTTTCATAACTTTTCAACCCAAAATCATGTACACTAAACCATATATTTGGGGTATTTTTGAGTTGACTACCTTTGCAAGAGCTGAAGTAAATCTTTGTAGTGAGAAAGTTGACTTCAGTCCCAGTGCAGCAATCTGCAGACCATTAGTGGCTTCACCAGAACTGCCGACTCACCCAAGAAACATTGCTCAGACTCTGATCAGAAACTGAGGATGGGGTGGTAAAACCTTTAGGAGTGATCCCTGAAAGAGAATACCAAGACCTAGGAAGAGGAGAGTAAGAAAATCTCACACTTCATTGCTGCTTTCATGTGCTAAATTTGACTTTCTTCTCATTTATTGATTTTAAAAAATGAAGTCCTGATATACTCCAGGCTAAGTGAGAAGAATAAAAAGCAGATTTTTTACAGCTGTGGAACTGCTATGCTGTAATTTTAGGGTAAGTGTTTGATTGGCAGCATAATGTTACTTCTTACAGCATTCATCATCAGAGTTTCTTGTGCAGATGAATTGCCTTTGCTTAATAAGGGAGGGGGGAAGAGAGCAGCAGGAAGGATCCAAACACAATTCAGTAGAAAACAGGTTGCAAGATTTATTCCAATAATTCTGGGTAGTACTAAATAATAGGTTATAAACAACATAAGAAAGGTACTTGGTCTGAAGAAATATTTTCCTACTGCTTTTGACAGCAGTGCCCATGTGTGCTTATACACACATGGGCACTGCTACCCCAGCCCTAGCCCTCAGGCACTTCTACCTTTACGCTCTTACTTTGTCCATGGTTTACTTCAGTTATATCTCCATGATGCACAAGTGGAGACAAGCTTGGGTTCACTTTCATTCCCTATCTTTTGTCCACTCTTGCACTTCCCCTGAAGTGCCTTTGCTATGCTGAGCATTTTTATGAAAGATTATCGGGGCTGGGTAGCATGGAAACAGAACAAGAGGACATAGGAGTATGGTAGAGCTAAGCAGACTCTCTGGGATACTCTCAGAGGATGAATACGCTGGGTGAAGCATACTCAGGCAGGATAGTGATCAGGACAATTATGCTGCCCTTAGGGATAAGGTACAGGTTGAGTCAGTGTCTTTCACCCATGTTCACATTTCCCTACTTGTGAGCTAGACATCTGGCTCCAAACCTGAGCCAGGATTCTGGGCCAGCACAGAAGCTTCAGAGGAGGTTAGTGGAGGCTTAAGTGACAGCTGGGTCACAAGATAACATTGCAACTCCCAGAGTGACAGCATTATCAAAAAAATATGAAGGTTATAAGGAGACTCCCAAAACAAGAAAGGCTCAGAGATGTTCTGTGCAGAGAAACATGCATTGTACCAGACCTTAGAAGTTTCAGAGGGACTGCGAGGAGCATGGTTGTGTCAAGACTTCTACTAAAAAATTGTTTGATATCCAGTGAACAAAGTTGAGTATACAGGATCTCTTTTGCCCTGAAATACTTTGAATTTATAAAAGTTTTCTGGTCACTGGGCAGTACTCAGTGTATCTATCGACATAAGAGTGACATGGCTGGATGCAGATCCTGGTAAAGTAACAAAGGTTTAAACAGTTCAACCAAAGACTGGGTTGAGACAGAAACTTGTGAGATCCCATCCTCAACCTAGAAATCAGACTGAGAGAAAAAATGCACTTGGCAAGATGCGACTGAGTCACAGAATCACAGAATTTCCTAGACTGGAAAAGACCTTTAAGATCATCAAGTCCAATCATTAACCTAACACTGAGAAGACCTCAACTAAACCATATCCCTCAGCACTACGCCTACACAACTCTTAAATACCTCCAGGGATGGGGACTCCACCACTGCCCTGGGCAAGCCATTCCAGTGCCTGATAACACATTCAGAAAATAAATTCTTATTAATATACAAACTAAAGTTCCCTTGGTGCAATTTAAGGGCATTTCCTCTTGTTTTATCACTTTTTACTTGGTTAAACAGACCGACCCCCAACTCTCTACAACCTCCTTTCAGATAGTTGTAGAGTCTACACAGTGAATAGCTTCATAAAGCAGGCAGTCATTTCACTTAGAAATGACAGCTACATTTACCTCATTTATAAGAAAGTTTTTGATTCGAGGCACATTGTTGGTCATTATATCTAAAGAACAAGGAGAAATGACATGCAAGGTCCCCTTCTCCAAACTCAAATCGTTTGCTGCCCTAGGTTGTTTGTAATGAGGTTGCTTAACTTCCCCTTTATTGTTTTATTCTCCTCTTTTTCTGTATCTTCTCATTGCAGGGGAGAAAGAAGGAACCAAAGGGAGAGATTTCAACAAGATCACATCTGTTTGTGGGAGAAACATTACTGGAATATTGTCTTGTCATTTGCTAGATGGTGTTAATGAAAACATTATACAATTTGCTTTGGGATAAGAGAGACTCGTTGCAGATGCAAACAGATGTTTCAGTGCCAAAGTGAAAATGCTGGGAATAATTTTAGCTGTAATTAGTGTACTGCACATTATAACAAGTTTGTACCTTTAAGAGTGTTTGAAGCATTAACCTTGAATTATATGATTGCTTTATGATAGGTGGAGCGTTATGGAAATTTACTCTGGGAAGGGTGAAGACACTGCACTTTGATTGTCTTCAAAGGGGATCATATAATTATTCACTGCAATTGTTTCTTTTTAGCCATGGCCCCACTGCATGTTTGAAAACCAGTTTCCCTCCCTGCCATTTCAGCTTCATGGTCACTTCAATCCATACCTTTCTGCAGTAATGCTATTGATGAGGAGAAATTTCTTCCTTATTTCACCTGGTGATCAGCTCCTGCCCCAAAGCCTTGGGGCTGATTTGATAGCCCTTATCATTTCCATTCTGCCTACCAGTGAGTGACCCTTTGCTGGGATATCTCGTGTATCATGAGGGATGAGTAATGCCGTTTAGAGGTTTGTGCTGAGAATGAAGACACAGAGAAATGAGTTCTTTGCAACAAATCTCTCTTCCCCCCGTAGAATGATGGTCACTGCACTGTGTCTGGGCCTCGTGGTGTGAATATGGCTGTCCTCCCATGTCAAGAGTGTACCAGCCTCATTAACGTCAGCGAGAGGTGCTCGCATTAATAATCCCAAATGATGTACTCTCTGTGCCAAAGAAAAAAGGGATGCTCTTTTCTGCTAGGGAACAACAGTTATGTGAGTTATTGTTGTGGAGGGTATATCCTTGTCAGCCTTAATGGTAATTTATGTTCCTGGGTCAGGTGTTTACAGGAAGTCAGCAGCATCTGTAGGGGATGAATCAGCAGAAGCTGCATTTTGGAAAGTAACCTCTGGAGCCGGTCTGGAAACCAGCGTTTCTCAGGATGTTATGCCTCTTGATGGACTCAGAAGGATGCTCTGACATCCATTAGTGAGGATGGGACAAAGTCCTCTAGTTTGTAGGTCCAGGCTGGGAGATTTCTGCCTGGCTTTGGTCCTCAGAACCTGTGCTGATGGCAGTGCTGATGGTGCCAAGCAGCATGGGTGAGGAACCAGTCACTGTGGTTGCATCTGTGGAGCTGCTCATGTAGGTCACACAGGGACAAAATTGTAGAACACGGGCTTGTGTATTGAGTCTGGGACTACTGAGTCCAAAAGAAAAAGCATCTCCATCCTCACCCGAGCGTGGATCTGGCAGAGGTGCAATATTTGGAAGCAGTCAAGCCTTGGCTCCCAGGGCACCCTGCTGCACAGGGCAATGCTGGGTCCTGGCATCACAAGCACAGCTGCTTTCTGCTTAAGATCATGGTTTACTTCTCTCCCACTAAATATGAAACTGCTTTCCTTCCTGGTGCTACCTGTGTAATAAAAGCCTGAGCATTATCCCAGCAACTGCAAACCTCTCCTTTCGTGTTGAGGTGTGGAGCACAAAGTTAAAATGGTATGACAGTGAGTATCCAGCCAGCTGGTGTAATGAAAAGGGGTTGTGCAACACATACAACTTCACCTTGTGTTGGCATGGATACTAATTTGGGCTAGGTTTGTAGACTGTCCTTCAGTTTCTTTATGAGGATATATAGTCTGTGATGATGACTGTCTTTTTTGCTTTTTTTCCAGGTAGCACTTCTTTCCTTTATGTCAGCTGAATGTTGTCAGAACATTACCTTAAACTATTGCCAGACACTTATTTTATCCCTAAATCACTCGCAAAATCCCAACAAAAAGCTAATTTATCAATTAGCCAAACAGATTTCTGTAACTGTACATCAGTGGGAAAGGATTATTTGCAAATTCAGCCTATGTACATTTTTTTTTTTCTTTCTTTCTGGCCTTACAGATAAGAAGATTTTGTTAAAATGCCTTATTAACTCATAAGATACCCTTCTCTGTTCAATTTACCCTGCTCCATTTTCATGATAATGGATGTTATTTGTTCCCCAGCATCTGTGGGACAGATCCTGCTTCACAGTGATGTAAATCCAGAATGACTCCACTACAGAGTTCCTTCACAACAGTATTTCTGTACTGCTGAAGAAAAAATCAGCTAAAATTTCTTGTATATAGTAAAAGGTAAAGAGGCAATTGAATTAAAACTCCCGTTACAGGGGAACAGTTGTGCACGATACCTGTGACATTAGGAGCTGTGGGAGAGGAAAAGAACTACCTTTCTGCAAATACTTTTCAAAATAAAAATGTTGAAATCTCTTAAAGGAAATCTGGCATGTGATTCAGTTCAGGAAAATTAAGAAAAAACACCAAAAAACCCCCAACAGTAGGTTAACTTTAATGTTGCCTGCAGTGTGGGTAATTTGTGCTGGCCAAGTGATGAAGACTTCCAGGTGCTCCTGGTTAAATAGCAGGTGCTTGGGGCACTGCACTGATGGTATCATGCTGGTCTTTATTTCAGGTGAGTCCGGAGGCTGATCCCAGGGTAGTGCTGAACAGCTAAAGATATGACTTTATGTTTAAAAGACGAGATCAGATGAGGGAGTAAAATGCAGCTTTTCTGATAAGAGACTGGATGGGCTAGTTGCGTGCCGTGGGTGTAGTAGCCAAAACGTTTTGAAAACAGCCAAAGTTAAGGTGTTGAATTCAAAGCTCTTACAGACTTTCCTTATTTCTCACCTTTGACTTTCCTATTCAACTTTTAAAACAAAATTAGAATTACTTGGCTATTCCTAAAAGAATTAGGAACCCCTTATTCATCTATCTGCAGTGACAGTAAGCACAGATGGCTAACTTCTTTAAGTTGAAGGTGAATAGACAAGTTAGTGTCAAGATTCAAGGTAGGTGCTAAACAAGTCTTCAGGCTTGCCTCTCCATATGCTGACCTCTCTCCTGTGCCCTATATTAACCCTGCACAATGGAATCTGGAAAACTGGCTGCAACCTGTACCACTCTTACCAGGTTTTCAGGCCTTTCTAACTACTACAGCCCAGCAGATCTAGCAAATTCAAACTTACACACATGTTTCATTTCATTGAAAAACATTCATCGAAAGGCCAGGGGCCCTTATAAGCAAAGAAAAAGAGAATCATGGCCCTTTTAGAGTTGAGTGTGGGGCTGTTCATGCACCTGGCTGTGCCTCCTCAGCTGTTGCAATCACATTTGCAGTGCTGGGAGGTTTAAAGCCCGGAGAGGCAGTTCCTTTTCCCTGCACAAAAGGTAATTGTGCTTCTCTGCCTTTCCTCTGTATTTTTGAACTTAGTTGGTGGGGATGTTTTACTGAGATCTGCTGAATGTGCTGCAACTCCATGGGCAGGATTTGTTCTCTGCTGTCCAGCTTGGCCATGTCCCTGCGCGGCCGCGAGCTCTGTAGCTGACCAGAGTCAGATGAAGGTAAGAGACAATCCTGAGAGGTGCTGTACAATGTTGTGTGCAAAAAAAAAAAACCCGAAAAACCCAACCCCTAACAATCTCCTTTTCCTTCTGCTAGCTGTTCAAAAGGAAGTGGAACAGAGAAGGATGAAGGAGGTTGGGAGGTAGAGAGACTGTCTAAAGCAAAAGGATAAAAGAGATGATGATTGTATTTGGAGGGGGGGACACAATGAGGAGGGAAAAAAAGTGTTACTGTAAAATGGTGAATGTTATATTTTACCAGTTTTAATATAAAAACTGTGATTATGTTTAGGCTGGGTTTGCAGAAAGGTTTTTGCATGGAAGATGAATGATCTTTAATGTTGGGACAGGTGGGACGTGTGGCTATGCAGCACATTGCCCTTGGAATTGTGTGGTAGAAATAGCCAGCAACCAGCCTTGCTCAGAAGGTGTGGTAGATGCTAAATGCTTCTACCTCAAGCTGCCCTCCAAGTAATGCTTTGTGACAAGCTGTTTGATGAAAAGTAAGTATAAACAAGGCAGAGGGCCTGATTGCCAGTCAATAGAAATTCAGAGGTTCCTTGAGAAGGGCAGAAAGCTCAGTCAGATGCTTGAAGGTGTAGCCTGCTGCTGATTCTTTTCCTTCCTCTTAATGTACTGCAGAGTTAAATATTTTCTCTCTGAGCATGGGAGGCTGTTTGTAGCGTGCAAGAGCTAGGAGTTGCTTACCTTGTTGACACAAGCTATCTTATGTGAAGGGTGAGGGCAGGAGAGGGGTCAGAGTGTGTTCCAGGAGCAGCTGTAAGGGTTGAAGTCTCCAGCCTGAAATCCTCATAGTCCCTGCTCTCAGTGTCTGTGTCCTGGCATTGCTGACTTAATGCTTTCTTCTTCTGAGATGCAAGCAGATTTGCCATGTGTTTTCATGCCTGTGGACAGTTGTCCTGAGCCTTTTTCAGATTTTTTTTTGATTTCTAGGCAGTTATTTAATGAGAGAGAATGTGCTTGAACACTGTGGTTAAAATGTCTTTTCCTTTGTTGCTTTATTGCTGTGTTATGGTGATACAACACCAACCTTCATCTAAGATGACTAGTTTAGGAACTGCTGGACTTGTCCTTGCTTGAATTTATTTATTTTTTTCTTTTCCTTGTTTTCCCCCCCCACCCCAATAATACAGCCTGAGACTTTTTCAGTTTCTGTGGGAAAATTATTGAAATTAGAGAGGGTATGAGAAACAAGAACCTTCTCTTTCCCACTGCTCCCATTAAGATGAAAAGAGAAATTAGAAATGTTAAGTTGGAGTCAGAATTTTCCCTGGATAGCATTTTTCTTAATTCTTTGTCAGCCTCATTTATCATTTTCCCCGACTGTGCCTCAGTGATTTGGATTATACAGAAACCCACAGTAACTTAGGCAGCTAGTGTGCAAAGAATAAGATTTTTATAATAAGGGGCTACTGTATGCATTCTTGCCTCTGAAAAAACAAGTGGAATAGAGAAGTTGTGTAGGAGGATGAAACCAGTCACCATTTCAGTGTCAAGGGCAGGTTCAGTGAAGAATTGCATGGTGTAATTGGTTGCAGTGACCCTGGACTACCAGAACTCCCTCTTTCAAGCCATGCAATCCACCTGGCTAACATGCCCTTTCCTGAAAGGGCTGCAGTCCTACACAGCATTGCCAGCAGGGATTTGATTCATGCAAAAGCCAAACAGCTGTGGAGGGGGAGTAAAATCTAAAGCAGGGAGAGGAGGAATGCTTTCAAATTCCAGCAGGTGTACTGGAGATACAAGCTGGTGTCAGAGCCCCAAAAGGATGCCTTGGTTATTCTGCCTGGTTGAGAAAATGGGAATCGAGTCTGCAGCATAAATTCTGCACCCTGGTGTGTGGTTCTGGATCAAATCTGAAGGTCTAGAGTTTGTCTGCAGCAAGCTGCTGCTTCTGGGGATGTCATGATTTCTTTAAGAGTGATGATGCATGTTGGAAAAAAAATGCATTTTTTTTGCCCCTGAGTCAAAGGGTAGCCCTAACCTCCTCCTTCACTGGTGTCCATCCTCAAATGCTGGGAGGAGCAGATAATGCATTGCAGACAATAATTGTAGGGGAACCAAGGTTAATGGTTATTACCTTATCTGCCCCCCTTCCGCTTGGTTCTATGCACTTATGTTCTGTTCACTGAGTTTAATTCTTCTGTATTTCTGCAATGCTCATGACAAAGCAGTAGGATCTTTATCTTAAATCTTTCTCGTAGAAATAGGATTCCTGACTGGGACTTGCCAAAGTATCTGGTCCTGCATCCTGTCCACCATGTTCCCTGCTGCTTGTTACTCTTTTTTTACAGCATGGCTGAAATGTCAAAATATAGCTTCAGGTCAGAGACCATGCTTTTGAGTTATTGAGGTCATTTCTTTTTCTGCTTGAGTAGGGGCAGGAGGGCAAGGGGATAGGCTTTATTTCACCATGGAAGGACTGAGCTGTGCTAGCAAAGGTTGATGCATTTGAGGACAAAGCTGTTCCTAGAACAGCCTCTGCCTTTGTGCCAAAGCTGTTCCATCTCTCCTGAAATTTCTGAGATTTAGCCAAGAGGCTGTTGGTACAGCAAAATACAGAAAAGCACTTCCAAAGGAGTGGTTTCTTCTGTACATAGCCAGGGACATTCCATGTGTTCAAGACCTTGCTCCTGGACCAAAATATAAGACAACCTAGAGAGATACAGAGATTCAAATGTCTTTTCTTCATGTTAAGGCATCAGGATCATCAAAGCAAAAAGTGTACCATTCTTCAAGTATTGGCAGGGACTCCAAGCTCTAAAATAAGAGGTAAACTAAAGATAGACAAAGAAACAAAAGTAGGTGGGCTGCTCTTTTGTGATAACCAGTCCTGTACCTCAGCCTTCAAAGGTTTGGCTACCTTACATAAGTAGCTCAACTTGCAGTGCTCTCTCAAGCAGCCCTTCTTACTGTCTGCACTGCATCCCTCTCAGGAAGGATTTCAGGGGTCAACCAGACTCATTCTTCCCTCATCTTACTTAATAGAGAGGGAGTTAAATGGCAGGACCATAAGCAGCAGGTCTGTGTGGATATAAATATAAGAAAGGGGAGGCTTTGAGACTGGCTTATCTTATCTCTCTACACTCCCACAATGCTTAACAAACTAGAGGAATAAAAGCAGAACCAAAATAGCATGCTTTTTTTTTTTTTTAATTTGTCTAACACACTCTTGGCTTTAAAAATACACTTTGAAAAGTAAGTTTAACTCTCAAGAGTTAAGATCCCTGAATTAAACCTCAAGATGCTTGCACAGTGGCTCATTTCAGTTGTGCAAGTAGCTGTTGCATTGAGATGTTTGATTTTGCCCATTTTATTATACATCTTATCAGGCAACCTTCTAAAACCTCTGCAGGTGAAGCCCTTGCCATTGGTGACAATTTGAACTAAGACCCCCAAAGACCAGATCTTTGAACAGGAATTGTCTTGAAGTATGTGGCCTTTCATGTTACTGTTGATACTTGAGGGTTTATTTTTCCAAATCTTGCGTTCTGTGATCCCCAGCTTTCAGGTTTTACCTTTTGCTCATGCAAGAAACAAGGTAAAAACATGAATAATGTGGGCTATGCATATGGAAGATTATAGTAACTGACAAAGAATCTAAACTGTGCTGGCATTTAGTTGGAAAATTTATTATTTCAAACTAATTTCATTAATTCAGTGGCATGACTCAGTGTTTTCCAACACATCTTGGTTCAGCAATAATATATTGTTCAGGTAATCTGCTAATAGCATCTTTAGAGTGTTGATACTGAAAACAGCCTGTTTGCCTGCTTCCCCCCTCCTGTGTCCCTCTTATTGCAATGGGGTATTTGTCATGCTGCAGGAGAGGAATTCAGAAAAGTATATTTCGTGCTGTAAATTAAAAACATAATAGTAGGGATTCAAGATAGCTGTTTCATGGAGGGTACTGCTGGGGGAATTACTTCAGCTTCTCAAGCAGCCCAATTTTGGAGCTAGATTTTTGCTGGTCGTTTACAGACTGATTAAAAAAAAAAGTAGTATTATCAACCGAGGGGAAGGATTGCAGTTGGAACTAATTAACTTTTATCTCATTTTAAGTAGACATGCAGGTATTGATAACTATTACATTAAGTGTCACACTCGTCCAACAAACCATATGTTACAGAGCATCTCCGAACCTACTGATCTGCTTGCATTGCCTCCTGCTGTGAGCAGGAAACCTTTTGGGCTCATTTTTACTGATAAGAAATGTCAAATACTCTAGGCTTCCCAGCAACAAACAGGAGCCCCAGGGTCTACCTTCACAACCAGCTGGCTTGATATCTTTGTCTTGCAGGGGTGTTGGATCTGTTAGACAAAAACCCTAGTGCACATCTGATGGACTGCTCTCTTCTGTTGGCAGTCAGTCGAGTGAGGCTGTAAACTTCCCAGTGCTCTCCAGCACAGGCACCTCATCTGTGTTTCTTGTTCTCTCTGCTCTCTATGCTCTATAGTGAAAAGAATACATTTTTAGATATCATGGTGTTATTATTTAGACTTTTCCCCCTTTTCTCACTTTTTTTTTTTTATGCAAGGTATATTGACATTTCTATTGCTGCTTACCCCTATAAATCTCTAGGCAAAGGTTTTTGTAGCAAGCATTCTCCTAACATCTAATTTGTGGGCATTTCCTCTGTTTGCTGCTGAGCTGCTGAGTCATTTAAACATCCAAGTTTGCTACTTTGAATTGCTCCATAATCATACCTTGCATAGGATGCTACCAAATCCCTTCGCAATATGGGGAAACTGTAAAGAGAACGGGGTATGTGAGTACACAAGAAATGCTACAATTTGCACTGTCTACCATCATGTAGTTATGTAAAACCTGTGTGTTTGCTGAGGAGGAGGGTTTGGATCCAGATCCTCTTTTGAGAAACTTGTGGAGAAACAGCATTTTACTTATGGATTTTGCTAGTGATGTGGCCTTGTACAAAACTGCTGCTCTACAATGGAGCACGAGCTGTTAGAAATACTGTCTTAGAGGAGTATAGAGCAAATATAGGAGGGCAAGAATCACAGTTGCCCAGATCTGAGTAATGCTGAATTAT
Organism: Actenoides lindsayi; assembly: GCA_025331215.1. Lineage (NCBI taxonomy): Eukaryota > Metazoa > Chordata > Aves > Coraciiformes > Alcedinidae > Actenoides > Actenoides lindsayi. Next base: position 20,281 of record WTSP01005436.1, on the reverse strand, counting down.
AAGCTGGTAGATTGGCATATGCCTGTATTTAATAACAAGTTTATCAGCATGGCAGATGCATGAACAGCATACAAATGTCTCCATTGCCTTCAGCAGTAATAAGAGTACTGTTCTTCCTCCCTCTCCTCCTGCCCTTAATCCTTTAGCTCTGGCTCCCCACTACCTCTTGTTTTTCTGCTGTCACTTGGCTTAGGCTGCTCTCTGTTCCTTGAGCATTTTATCATCTACACAAGACTTTGTTGCTCCCAGTAAAGGGTAAACTTGCAGACATGAAGAAATGAGGAAATGCTGCTCAGATGTGACAGTAAAGGCAGTTTGGAGGGCTGGGGAGAGCAGCCTCGTCGATCACACCAGAACAAAACCTGCTTGAAAGAGGCATTGACTTAACTGTGTCTATTGCTGATAACGGATGGTTGCCCATTTCCTGTTGGGAATATTTAATATATCTGCTTTAAGGCTGCATGGGGACTTGAGGTTGGCTGGTCCTATTAATAATGCATGGGATGGCTGGATTTAAGTAATAATTATGCACAGAGTATAGTGCAGTGACATATTGGTGCAGCAAACAATTCCTTTAATAGGCTTGTTCCTTTTGGCTAGATCCCTTAGATAGCTAGTTTGTTTGTTTGACAGGTTTATACCTTTTTTTTCCCCACCCTTAGTTTTTCATTAAAGCCAAACGTTTGCTGAGCAACTGCATAATGCTCAAGAAATCTCAGAGCTTTCAAGGGGAATGGAGTGGTGGGGCACTGTCCCAGGGACTGGTTTTCATCGGCATAAAACATTTCCTCGTGTCCTCTTAAAGGGGTGGGTTATATAAGGCGGGCTACATAACCTCCATGTGTAGTAAGTGTTACATAGGAACCCTTGCTCCTGCGTGGACTCCCTGAAGGTGTCTCTGGGAAGAGGAGGTGGTGCTGGTGTCCATTTACCACCTTGTCACCAGTGACTGAAGTGGAGGGGACTTTTCTGTGAAGAACATTTTTCTTTGCAGACAAAAAAAAAAAAGTGAAAATTGAGAACCTAAGAGGTGGGATTCTTCTTATTGGGATTCTCAGGAGTTATTATTACTGATACAGGAATAACCCAGTCTTAAGCAGGATGGCTTCTTCACGTGGAGGTTTCATGAGCAATTTGCTGCTCCATTTATTCATAAACTGATTCCTTCAGAAGACAGCTGTGACTTGAAAGGGTGTGATCACTGAGTGCAGTCCACTGTAATGCATTCAACGATTTTCTTTGGATTAGCCAGGCTGAAGTGGTTTATAGAAAGAGGATATCATAGAGACTGATCATTAAAGAAATTTTCTGTCTGCTTAAGCACTGACGCTAGTGTCACCACTGTGGAGGCAGGAATTGGTCAGGAATTCATTTTTGATTACACAAACTGCTTCCATTTTGCTTTCTCTTACAACATGTTCAGGGCATAACTTTCTCTTTAATAAATGTAAGAAGAGATCAAGAGCACCGGCTCATTTGACAGAGCTCCTGATGTGATATGAGTTCTCCAGCTACACCAGCTTTTGATTCTTTCTCCTTTTTGTCACCTTCATCATGGGCTAGAGCACTATACAGAGAGAAGAGGATCTAGGAATCCCATGCCAGTTTGTGGCAATCTGTCAATCTTCACTTAATTAACTTACCACTAACTCTTAGCAGCTTGTAATTTTTTTTTTCCTAGACTATATTTTCATGCTAGATGCCCCAAAAGCCCCACAGTGTGTTTAACTGAAGATATGATAATTGTAAGTTACTTTGCAGCTGTTTAAAAGCAAAAAAAGGCCGGGGGGGGGGGGGGGGGGGGGGGGAGAATAAGTCAACACTAGGTCATATTTGTAGGGAGAAAAGCTCGTGTTTTTTTTTTGTAACTCACTCGC